>JAZHYW010043965.1:0-225961 GCA_037355805.1 Ixodes ricinus | reverse complement strand
AGAGCTTTATTTTCGTATGCATACAACGTCCAAAAGTACAACAAACGAGCAGGTATGAGCCTCAAGGAGTTGTGTACCCAGCTCGGGTGCAGGTGCTTTCCACAGTACAATCTCAAAATTGGGATATATCTGCTTATAAAAAAAGAAAAAAAAAAAAACATGCTTCTGAAGAACTCGGAAAAGTTGTGACGAAGGATGTATTCCGAATGGAAATAACCAGCAATAAATTTGATATATGATAATACAAAAAAGACAGAAAATTCCAACTCATTGCTCAAAGATTCGCCGTGCTTTTTTTGAATTCATTTCTAGACGTTATAGAAAACAATGATTTTTGGTTGGTTGCTAAAAAACATGTGGTGGCCACAGTACATCTCGCGTACGCTCACAATTTCTTGTTCTGATTCAAGCGGTAGATCAAAAGTACGTGAAGGTCTTATTGTGCGACGTTGTAGATACGGCGTTTTGAATGTAAAATTACAGAAGTGCCGGAGGACGACTAATTTTTTAAAAACATCCTCAAGAGACGGCAGTTGAAGCTCGTGAAAAAGACGTATTTAATAAGACATGCGTGCTATGAAACGCAACACTGTTCAAAATACCTTTTAGTAAACAATATTTGCTCTGCGTGCCAAAAGGGAGTATACAAGCATGGGTATAGCGTATAACTGTATGCCATCGCTTATTTTATCATTTTGCTTACAAAAGAGGGCAAGGAGACCTTTCTATTGGAAAGTCAACATGACACGCTTCGTAATCATTTACACACAAATACGTCATATGAGTACACCATGACAATCACTGCTGAAGTAAATCCCCGGCATTTCACCGATTTGAGATACCGAAGAGGTTCTGAACCACACAAACTACAGGTAGTGCTTGCATTGCTGCAGTATCTGATAGTTCCACCTGCTTGAGCGAATGCCTTAAACAAGGAAGTTTCGTCTGAAGCATTTACTTTAATTAAGTTTGAGTAAACCAGTCAAGTTTGGAAATAAAATTCCTTTGAAGTTTTGCAACGGTAACGTGATAATCCGAGTCGCATGACATAAAAAAACCGTGTCGTCTGCGGACTGGTATATTTTACATTCGTTGATAGTGGATTAGGAAGATTATTTACATAAAGGTTAAACGACAAAGGAGACATAACTGAGCTCTGCGGCGCCCCGGCAGTCAGGAATGTTCTAACACTTTGAGATTTTTAAAAGCCACGACTTGGAATCGTCCTGAGAGTTATTAGTCCTTGTAAAAACGAAAAGAATAGGCCCCTAAAACCTAGTTCATAGCAATTTAGAACAAAGTATTAGGTGATTTATGATACTCGAAAGCTTTTGACGCATCCAGGAACCGTGCACATGTGCCCATCATATTATCGAAACCTGCGTGTAAGTAGTCGTGGCAAAGTTTCTAATAAAAAATCTCGTTCCCCGTTTAGAAACGATACCGTACTGGTGATTGGATAATAAATGAAACTGTTCTGAAAAACAATTCATTACCTTAAACGATTTTTTTAGTAATTGTGCAATGCACGACAGTATAGATATTGGGTAATAGTTTTTGAAGCCTCTCGCCGAACCTCCTTGATACGGTGGTTTCACAATAGCTGTTTGCATTCCCGCTGGCCAGTTTCCCGTCTCAGTGACATTATTCAGCGCTTCTAGAAGTAAATGTCTCAGTGCATCAATATTTCTTCGTAGGTCACGTATGCGTAGCTCGTCGAAGCCCGGTGACTTGCTTTTCCTTGAATGAAAAAAAAAAATCACGTAGCTCACATTCAGATATCCAGGGAAGCAAAGCTGAAGCTTAATTTTGCACAGGCATTGTAACACTAGTTGCGTTGTCACTATCGTGGTCCTTGTCCCCGAAAATACAAAAAAATTAAAAGTCATCAATTTTTTTTTTTGCGTAAAAGCGGCAAATGACTCATTTATCCTATCATCAATCAAAATACGCTTTGTTCCCCCTCGAATCCGATCGGATAAGTCTAAAGTTTTCGCGGTATCGAAGCTGATTGTTTGAAATCTCATTTGTGGTGTATCTACGCTTAGACGAACGAATTATAGGCGCTATCAGCTTTATTTCTCGCCATATTAAACTTGCTTTTCGGTTGTCAATTTTTTTTTTGGCGTGGAGTGTTTGCAACGTTTTTAGAGGAAGTCTTTATAATTTGTTGCAGATCCAGCTACTGGCGTAAGCCTTTCTTAGTCAGGTTGGCGTTTTGTGTATTATCACCTTTTTTGTACAGAGGGATGAAAATTGCGAGACAATTCGCAGGGTCTCTTATGCTATCCCTAAGACGACTTGAAGGCGAAAGTCCAAGCGCCGATGCATTAAAGACAGACACATGATTTACTCGCTGAGTCATTCCTCTTATCGTGCTGAGTCATTGTCCTCAATGGGCTGAGTCATCCTCAATGGGCTGAGTCATCATCTTAATTCGCTTAGTCATCCACTGTGTGGTCACGTAAACGTTTTGGTACCTTTCGTGTCGCCGACATGTCTTCGCTCAAAGGCTTTGAAGGTTGACCGAACGATGAGACGTATAAGGCTGATGTATCGTACAGGTTTGGTGCTTCTACCGAATTTAAGAAACGATTCCAGTCAGAGTTATCTATTATTTTATTAGCCTGCACTTGATCCGGTATTGTTATCTCTTTCATCGATTTATTCGTGTCGTTCACTTTGTTTTAGAGCTTATCTGGCAAGCTATAAAGTAATGATCCGCTAATTGTTCGGATATCACTGCTGCGTTTACGGTGCTGTCAAAGATTCTTATATTAATATGCTCAATACACGACGAAACAAATTTGTCGCCCGACAATTCTTCCATTGTTCGTGCATGTATTACGCTTTCAATACCGTAGGCTATTATTACATTAAGATAGTCGTATAAAACAAGGAGCGAGGAATCCATGGTGTTTATATTAAAGTCGCCTACTAAACATGACTGAAGCGCTTTATCAAGTTCTTCAATATACAAGTTCGTGTTGCTGGAAGGCGGACAATAAACCACAATAAGGACGACAAAAAATATGGCAGCTTATCTGGAGATATTTGCACTCAGCATGCGTCATTGTTATCATAGGCGTAGACTTCGGGGGTCATCGGGGCTCGTGCCCCCTAACCCCCCCCCCTTCCCCGGGCCCGGGCCATGATCCTTACTGAGACGCTGTTTACGTGCTATGTAACAAGCTTCAGTAGTGGCATGTAAACAAAATAACGCCCACGTTGCCTTCATTGACGATATACATGAGAAATGGCAACCCAGCTTGCTTTCGTTAGCTTCAATCTCCAGTTCTGGCGAAAAGTTAACGCGCAGCACCCCCCCCCCGTAAAACCTCTCAGCCTGCCCCCCCTCCCCCAGGAAAATGGAAAGTCTACGCCGCTGATTGTTATTGTAATCTGACTTGCGTACCGAATTTTTTTTTTTAGATAGACACATTAGTGTACCTCGCATCCTACCAGACGCTCTTGTAAAAGCAAATTGATCAAGCAACCAGGAAGAAAGAAAGAGTCGTCATTTCCTGGATTACTATTAATCTCAGTTAGAATGAAAGCATCCAAGATCGTACCTAGAGTCACAAACTGCCACCATAAAGTGACCGCAATTTTGTTTTAATACTTCTAATATTGACGTGGAACCCACTGAAGAAAACAACAGTCGCAGGTTCATCGAAATTATTTTTAACTAACGAACAGTTTAAAAAATAAGAACAATCCATGGAAGCACCGACACAATTGTGTCCAACTGTTCTACTCGGATTTGTTCCGCAACGGCGAAGCTCCCACGCTTTTCCTCACGAATGATGCTGTCTTTTACCCACGCTAATTTGTATAGTTTTTCCTTTTCTCTTTCTCTGACCATCCAAAACAATTCGAAGTTTTTTTTTCTATGTTAAATATTCGCAAAAAAAAAAAAAAAAAAAACTTTTGGGAGAGTTGCGTTTTGAAGGAGTTCACCCAGCTTGCCGCGCGCCTTAACACTAATCTTACTTCCCTCGTGCTGAGAAGCCGATGCACCGCGCAAATACATTTAACATCAACGTTTGGCAGTCCCAATTTAGTCGACAAGTCGCTTGTTCGTTGTCTGAGATTTTCGTCCGGTAATGTCGGCAGCTTGTGAATTCCTCAAGTTTGGTAGACGACTGTACTGTGTGTATTCCCCAAGTTATTGATTTCGTCTCGCATAATATCAATCGCATCTGCTTGGCGATTCGACGGTTTCCCGCAGTTCATCGTGTTCGCCTTCCAGCTCTCCTATCTTGTTTCATTTTCGTCGTGTCTTCTAGCACAGAGTTGCCTTTGGCTGATAACCGATCTACTTTGCTTTGCATTTCTCTATACATATGAGATTCTAGTTGTCCCTCGACTGTAGGTTTTAAAGCGTGTAGTTTGTCGACTTTAGCAGGCAATGAAATGACAGGAGGGTGTCAGCGCTTGCCTTTTATTGCCAACAAAGCATCAAGCTTTTCAACAAAATGTGAAGCTGAGTTGTAGACTACTGTTCGACCATCCAGCGGCGTGTTCTGCGAAGAAGTCGCTCCACTTTGCGATCCACCTCGTTATCGTGCGTATACGACAGGTTCTACAATGCCATTTTCTTGCTTCGCCATGGCCCTTGCTAAAGGAGGTTTCCGTACCTCCCGCACCAGACTATAGCCCAAGTCATACCCATTTAGGCATATTGAGCAGGTCAAACATTTCTCGTCACCAGCAATCTCTATGAGGCACGTTGCACAGTCTTTCACTCCAGACATAGTATAGGCACAGTACTTCAGTCGGTGGCCGAGAAAAAACAACACAAAAACTAGTTCACTAACCAAACTTCAAACCAACTATCTTACCTGGTGAAAAAACACAGAGAGAGATGGGTGGAGTGAACTTGTTGACAGCGATTTCGCCACCAACTGCAACGATGGCTCCGACGAAGCTGCCTTTCTAGGCTCTTCTTTCGTGTGGCGCGTCGAGCATGAAGCTGATGATGTCCCTTTCGCAACGATGACCGAGGGCGTGGCGGGAATCAACATCACGTCTATATGCTGATGCTGTCGAATATCGTCGCCGTAGAAAGACGTGACTTCCAGGAATGCAGCCACGTCACCCCGCAAAATGTACTTAAAAGAAGAACAAAATACGAAAGGAGTTAATTGAATCTTGGAAAGCGTCTTCCTTAAAGCGCACAAAGTCGTCCAAAAACAACCTTTTGTTTTTGCATTTGTGCAGCTCTGCACGTTGGTGTTCCAGGTTCGCAAACAAAAAAAACGAGAAACAAAAAAGGTTACGGAAACTTTTGAGAACAATTATTGCGCCACCCTCGCATTATCGAATATATTTTCGATCCAAAACATTCCTTGATCTCGAAGGAAGAGCCCTCGTGGCATTCCTTCCGTCCAAGTCATGTATCCGGGGTAGGCTCCACGAGACTTCTTCGAAGGGGGGGGGGAGTTCCGGTCAGTTTCCACAGCCGAACCTTATTGATCGGAAAAGTGGTGGGAAAAGGGGGGGGGGGCAAGAATCGAGGAAGCCTTAACGGTTGAACGCCTAGTGTACCGGGTGGGCTGTTCGGTTAACCGACACCCAACGTTTCGGCGCGTCCACTTTCGAAGCGCGTCGACTCGATCCCCTCTTTCCTTCTTTAAGCCAGCCCCTCGCCCCTCGCTTGGTCGTCTTGCTTCACTCGGCGTGGAACTGAGGAAACACGTGACGCGGACAGTTTGGGCGCCGGTGGGGAACTCGGGTTAATTTAAACGTCAGGACGCATTGCGAGTGCTTGAGTGCGTCTGGTTGGCACGCGTTCTTTGAGGAAGGCGCGGCGCTTCGTTGAGGTGACAGCGGGCCCCTGGGTCTTGATAAATCGAACTTGCTTCTCCTGACTTTCTCGTTTTCTTTTTTATCTTTCTATCCTCCTTTTATACACCTCTCAATCTTTATGATCCTTACATGTATATATTTTTTTGAGACGAAACATTTCCGATTTTCGGAGGTTGGACCATGCTCAGCGTGAACTATTTTGTGCTACGTTGGCAAGTTTAGTGTAGCTTCCACAGTGCTGTGGCCCCCGCTGTTGCGAGAGTGCGTGGCTTTATTTGCGTTTCATTCGCACGCGCTCTCATGCGAAGGAGACGCCCAAACGTGTGCACGCGCTCGCGCAAGTTGCGTTGACAGCATACGAGTACTGTGGAAGCTACGCTATAGCCTTGACAACGGAGCACATGGCCGTTGACGCCGAGTATAGACCCTTTCCTTCGGCGACAATATACAGCCACCATGCGCAGTAAATGAATTTACACCTTTAGAGGTGCTTTGCAGTGTGTATAACTTACACCCATAACACCCTAGAAAAGGGTGTTTTGGACGCAATAACACTCATGTAGTGGCTGTTCAAGCAGGCATTACACCATACAGTAGCGTGCGAGAGTGTAAAGGTGTACTGGTTCATAAATTTTGCGTTTGACTGTGAACGACTGTGATACGACCGCTTGTGACTGCTTATGATAGAAGCATTGGCGACATCAGTCAAGGAACCTCATAAATTTTCCCGACCAGCATATAACGAGACTAAAGGTTTTGTAATATTTGCAAGATCAAGTTGACGAAGGTCACTTGTACGCATTTTCAGATTCATTATATGCCAGTGGTGTAATTAGTAAAAACATGCAGATTGGAAGCATACTTCGCAATAGATGGCACACATGTGTTATTCGCATCCTAGGCAGTCGTAACGCAGTCGGTCACAGTCAGCTGGAAACGATGACCTAAGCAGTGCGTTCAATACGCTCGACATTGGGGAGTTTTCGTAGAGCGCGTTTCTCTTCCGCTAAGCCCTCCGCAACAAAGCAGTTGCTACTATGCCGGCGCGCCGATGGTCTTGACTGTAGAGTTCCGGCTAGCGTAGCTGGTTGCAGAGAGCGTTGCGGGACAGCGGAAACGATCTACGAAAACTCCCTATTAACCTCCTGCCTGAGGAGCTCAAACACGCAGGCATACATGGTTCCCTATTCACCTGGATCTCAAGCTTTCTGCGGAATCGCAGCCACCAAGTTGTGTATACTGTTGGCCACGCTCTACAGAGATGGTCATTTCATCAGGAGTGCCACAGGACTGTCCTTGCTCCGAAGCTCTTTCTTTCTTCTTGCTCCGAAGCTCTTTCTCTGGGATGACGTCTATAATAAAAAAGACCCAAATTTGAGTTATGAATTTTTTTTTGGCAGAAGATAAAGCACATTTACAATGAAGCATTTCCTCTACGACCGATAATAAAATACAAAAAATCTAGGAAACCGTGGGTTACACGAGAATTGTATAAAAGAATTAACGAACGTAACAAACTATACGACAAGTTTATCCGTCTAAGGGACCAAGCAATATTACTGGAATATAAGCAAAAAAGAAATAAATTAAGTAAAGACCTTAAGAAAGCAAGAGAAGAATACCATAAAAACAAGTTCGCAGCTGTATCGAATGAACCTAGGAAACTTTGGAGTACAGTCAAAAGCCTATTTGGAAATCCAAAAAGTAAGATACCTTGTAAACTAACGTTTGATGGTATTCAGTACAGTGATGCCTTTTTGGCGGACAAATTTAATTCATATTTTATAAGTGCGGGTTCGTCACTGCAACCACGTGGGTCAAAAGATAGCCTAGACAAGTATATTTCATCTGCAGTCAAAGACTCTATTTTCCTGTCCCCAACTGATGAACAAGAAATATACCTAATCCTTAAATCTTTAAATATAAATACAGCAGCCGGAGCAGATGATATCAAGGCCATACCAATCATAGCTGTCGCTGATCTTTTGTGTTCTCCTCTGCAGCATATATGTAATATTGCATTAGCAACTGGTACTTTTCCAGTTGGCATGAAAATTGCAAGAGTTGCTGTTTTGCACAAAGGAGGTTCTTTTGACAATATTAATAACTATAGGCCCATATCCGTACTTCCTTTGTTTTCAAAAGTATTAGAACATCTGATAAAAAACGCTTCAGTAAGTTTTTGAATGATAGAGATGTTTTTGTAATGCAGCAATACGGTTTTCAAGAAAAAAAGTCAACAGAAATGGCGCTACTTAATATCAAAGAAAAATTGATCAATAACTTTGAAAATAAACTATTTACCACTGGAATATTTCTAGACTTTAGAAAAGCGTTCGATTCCATTAAACATGATATATTGTTCTATAAACTACCGTTTTATGGAATTCGAGGTGTTGCCTTAGATTTGGTACGTAGTTACTTATCTTGTCGGTCACAATATACGTGTTTTAATGGATACCGGTCCAAGCCAGAACAAATTTCGCATGGGGTTCCACAGGGGTCTATTTTAGGTCCTCTGTTTTTTATTATTTATATTAATGATATTGTACGTATACCAAACACTCCTGAAATAGTTTTGTATGCCGACGATACAAGCTTATTTTTTTCTGGTCCATCTTTACGTGATCTAGAAGTTACTGCTAACGCGTGGCTCAACGAGTTATCGGATTGGCTTGACTCTAATCAACTTCAGTTAAATGTTACGAAAACAAAATATGTAATTTTTAAACCACGAAGTAAACCTGACGATTGTGAAATTCTTTTAAAATTCCAAGACTCTGTGATCGAGCGTGTCAACGTTTATAAATTTTTAGGAGTTCTTTTTGAAGAAAATCTAAGCTGGACACCTCATATAAATAAAATGCATGCAAGCATCTCAAGATCTATTGGTATTTTATACAAAATTAGATTGCTGGTTCCATGCTGGTTAAAACGTCAGTTGTACTATACTTTAGTGTACTCTCATCTCCATTACTGTTTATTAGTTTGGGGTTCAACAACTAAAACAAATATTGATAGGTTGTTTCTTTTGCAAAAAAAAGCGATACGTTGTATAGAAAACCTTCAGCATACTGATCACACAGCACAGATATTTTTTAAATACAGTTTTCTTACCATTAGTCAGCTATTCCTTCTTAAACTTTCAATGTATATCTATAACGAAATAATCAGTGACCCCACCCGTTTTTTTGACGCACTTCTTCCTAGTAATACACGATACAATCTTCGACACGGCTCCTATAGAATACCTTGGTCTAGGACAAATTATGGACATCACTAATTATCATACTTAATACCTGATTTTTTAAATAAACATCCCGCTGTTAGAGAAATAATCTCAGATTGTGTATCAAAATACAGCTTTAAAATTAGTATAAAGCGGTACCTTCTGTCATGTCACGTTTAGTAGATACTTTTAGATTGTATTTTCATTGCGTATGAGTTGTATTACCTGTTTCATTTATTTCCAAAGTGTTAAGTTCACTAACGATTGTATAAGCTCTGTACAAAATATTGCCACGCGCGTCGGCGAGCAAGCACGTGCGTGGCCGAGTGGTTACCGCGCTTGACTCTCGCGCGGAAGGTGTAGGTTCGATTCCAGTCGGCTGACTGTCCTCTTATTTATTCTTTCAATTTGGCCTTCTCGTAAGTTCGAGAGCATTCTCGTCTGATCGAGTTCCGAATATTCTACGCACCGAAAGCTCTACGCCGAATGATCCAGAAACCCACGAGGGTACACAATGGATTGCGCAAGGCGAGCGGAGTTAGTTTCGCCTCAGCGTTCGATCTTGCTGCTTCGCCGCCTTCGACGCCCGCGACGCTCTCTTGTAATCTTTCTTTTCTCTTTTATTTTTGGGCACAAGTTCGCCCCATTAGACGCTTGAGTCTACTCAGTTATTATCGCCTCATCACTTGTCATTCGTGACAATATGCTGCGTTGATTGTGGTTGATGTGCTATTGTATCTTCTTGTACTTTAATGTTTATTGTATTTGTTTTTTGCCTGCTGAGCATTGTAAACGGGTGATAGGGCCACGACAGGCAGAGTTAATCTGCCTTTTTTCCTGTTACTCTAGACCCAGTGTCTAAATAAAACCAATTCATTCATTCATTCGTATACGTGAATGATATGCCACGCAACGACAAGTGTCTACTAGCGCAATACGCAGATGACACATCGATCGCGACGACAGTTTCGTCAGGTGACACACGTTACTTGCAAAACTACTTAAGATATATAGAAAGATGGATCTCGAGACAACAGCTAAGCCTGAGCACATGCAAGAGTTGCATGATAAGTTCTCAAACTGCAAAAAGCAGACAAGCCCTGTATATACTGTAGAAGACACTCCATTACCCGCATCAGACCACTTATCCATCTTGGGTGCCACGTTTTCCAAACAGTTGGACTTTTTTGCACAGATTGCCGGTGTTAACGGGAAGTACCGCAGGACGTTTGGCTTCATCACTCGTGTCCTAAGACTAGGTGGACCGGCGGTCCTGCAGGCACTATATGTATCTTTAATCCTGCCTTCGTTGGAATACTGCTCTGCAGTTCGGTCTCCTCCTCAACAGCACCTAATCACGGGACTGGAGGGTGTGCAGTGCCACGCAACCCGCAAAATCTGTGCCTGGCCCCTGGCATGACCGACGGGTCGCACCACACACGGCTGAGAACCCTTGACTGGTGGCCCCTCGGTCAGAGACGAAGGATTTCTCGAATCCGCGTGCTGTGCCGATTGCTCGACGAATCTCTTTCGGGGACCAGCCTATCGGCCGCCGTACGCCTCTGTAGAAGATCAGGTCAGCCCGAACATCCTCGCGGCAGGACTGTTCGTCACAGCGAATCCCTGCTACCTGCTGCCATTCGAGACTTTCTGACCATCCCCTTAGCTTCTCGTAGCCCTCTGCCCATATCACACGACAAATCCCGGAAACTTTGCAAGGTATTTCAGAGATGAAAGCCTTCGCGTCTGCTGTCATCATCATGGTCTTCACTCCCTCACCCCTCTTTATCTCAAATTATAATCATAACCATCGTCACATCAACATCAACGTCATCACCACCCCCATCATCACTGTCATCATAATTTTAATGCTTCTAAAGCTGGGGTAGTACTATAACTCTCAATGCACACGGCGGCAGACTAGCAGGCGCAAGCGTGTAAGTGTCTTTACCTATCTGTTTTGCCTGGCACGCCGCCGTGTGCGCACTAATTTAAGTGCAAATAAATCACTTATCACTTATGTGCGAAAGAGCCACACTTCTGTATCGATTGTAATG
Organism: Ixodes ricinus; assembly: GCA_037355805.1. NCBI lineage: Eukaryota > Metazoa > Arthropoda > Arachnida > Ixodida > Ixodidae > Ixodes > Ixodes ricinus. The sequence continues at coordinate 214,864 of JAZHYW010043965.1, read as the reverse complement.
CATACTGTACCGGCATTAGGAATCTATTTCTGCCGATGAGACAACAAAAAATCATGCTCGATGTGGCTCTAACACCCTCCATGAGAGTGTTAGAAGGGTGTTTAGAGTACCTTTACACCTTGAAGGGTGTAAAAAAATGACTCGCCGAGATGCCAGCCACTGGAATCGCTAATGACGAATTCACACAAAAACTGCGCTGGAGACGAGAACACTACCCTGTATGAATTGTCACTATAGAGGCTTTGCACAGGCTCCAGATAACAGCCGCCACTGCTGACCTTCTTTTACCGAAATACCGAGCCACTGAAAAGGGCCTTGACGAGCCTCCAGAAAGGCGGATGCTGGCTAGAGAGATACAGTCGGATCTAAATTGGTAGTAACCCGTCCTGTTGGGGTAATGATGGATATAATTGTGTTGTGTGCATGATTAAACAGCCGGAAGTTAATCAGCTCCCATGGGCGTCTGGTGTCTCAGCTGTAGATGAGCAATTTAGCTTGCGCAGTACACCCGCTAGCCTGGTGTCTAAACCTGCACCACTCAGTAGCAATACGCCACCGCATGCCGGTACACGATGCTCATCCAGATCGAGACGGGCAGGGTGGGGATCAAACTGAGGATCGCTAGATTTTGCAACGCGAGCTTTCGCTCCGCGTGCTCCGAGCTGGTGTGCGCTAGCCTACTCGTCCACCGGCCCCCATTATTGATGGAGCGAAGTGATTGAAATACAACGAGGTAGAGGGGCTTAGAGCGATAAACCAGGGTTCCGGTCTGCACTCGAAAGTGACCCCCATAAGGCGGCTGCCATTGTGCGCAAATGTGACCACTCGTCACATGACCAAACCAAATACGTGACGTCACAGGAAAGATTGCAGCGCCCAGGCAGCGGCTGGTCCCAGCTGGGCCGGAGCTTGTCGGATGCGTTGTTTGTGGTCGTTCGTGTCGGCGAGTTGATTTCAGACGCGGAAGCCGTCATATAAGGCCGGTCGAAAGCGACCTCAGAGTTCAGCGTGGTGTCTGACGTAGGTATAACGTGAACAGAAGGAGGAACGGTGTGCATTTCGCTGGTGACCGACGGGGATATTGCCACGAAAGAGACAATCGGCCCTACGTTGCTCGGACCTCGGATTGATTCGGATACCGCAAGTAAATTTTAAGGCGACGTTTCTGTGCTCTCGTTGACCATCGGAATCTTCGATGTCTGCAGTGAAGCGTGTGCAATATATTTGCATACACAGTTTAGCGACGGAAATTGCGTGAGATGTGCTTGGCAGTTTGCAATCGTGGTGCCGCTCCGTTCAAATGACTGAAGGCTCACTTTGGCTGTGCGGCGCACCGGAGAGCTGCCTTCAAGTTGGTAGTTCCTGTGCCGTGCTTCAGGTGATGCTGTGCTGCTTCCTAAATTGTTCCTGCGTAGACGTGCACTTTCACGGAGCACAGGTGTCGCTTGTCAGTCGCACGTTTCGTCGACACAAGTTTCATCAACACTCGGTACGCGAATTGCAAGCTGTATGGACATTTCATCGCGCGTGTTACCTACCCAGTCCACCCGTTCACGCCGCTTTGCGACGACAGTCTGCAGTGGCTCATTACCAGAATGGTGGTCCCACATCCATTTCAGTTCAGTTCGTCCACGGCAGTCGCCAAACCCCGAAGGAGAGGATTTATTCGAACAGAATGCCTCTAAAACAATGCAGCTTTTTAGTGGTCAGGATAGACTCTCTTCTGTCTGTTTTGTTATATTGTCACAGATGCTTGCTCAAGTCCTATTTTCTATCAATATTTACTATTCTGGAAAGTTACAGGCCATGCTCAGCTGTCATCGTATGTTCTGGTGGAGGTGCTGCACACTTTACCCATAGCCCTTCACTCTGTGTGGACCCTGGCGGCTCCTCAGCCGAGTTGCCCGATAACAATTAAGACACGGGTAGCGGATTATCCCGCGTCTTAAACGCCCGGCGAGCCGTAAACCAAGTTCTATCCCAAGCCCGGCAGAAAAACCGCAAGACGAGCGAGTACCGCAAGGACGAACCTTGAAAATGCACCACGAAGAACCTGAAATCCCAGCCAGTCGCTGCTACCAGCAAGAACCACCGGAATTCGGTCTTTTGCCAGATAAACCGAAGCTGACTAAGCCAACAATGGCAAACCTGTAGCAGCGAACCACGTCCGCTCCCATCATCGTATGCATGCCCGTCGCACCTCGTACTCCGATGCCCTTTCACGCAAGGTGTATGAAGACGTCGAGGGCTGGATTGAAATATATGACCGTGTCGCTCGCCTCAGTAGATAGACGGACAACCAGCTCCTGCAGAACCTATACTTCTCGTGGAAGAAACTGCCAGGCACTGATTTGAGAACAACGAAATCCTCCTTCTATTGTCGTAGGAAGTTTGCAAAGATCGAGCTGAAGTGCACGTTCATCAGCCATCATTGACCGGGAGAGCCAAATTCCTGATTCTGTCCAGGATGCGGCCCCAACGAGAGGGTCACCCCCTTTGTGGAAGATGTTTTGGGCGTGATCAAGCACCCACGCCAACCTTGATTCTACAGAAGACAAGAAGATAAAAATCCCATGTCCCTCATGTGAGGTACAACACCTCCGGCAGCCTTGTCCGCAACTCCACGACAACAGTCGAAGGGTTCATATCACCGCGGCTTCCACCATTGAATGTACACTGCAGGCCCGAGCCTTTCGCTATCAACAACTCCCCAGCTTCTCGACACTCGAGTCGTCCAGCTGCAACTTCGACGCCAGCCTCCCAGGCATCCGCGACATCCACGACGTTGTCCGGGAGGAGATCAGGAAGCTACTTCCTGCCATCAGTTGCCCGGCTTTTATTTTGATTGCCGAGATTGTTTCTGAACAAGTTCGACAGCCTATTCATCTGGAGTCTTCTTCGAGCGTAGCGGCATCTGACGATCCGAGGGTGACTTATGCCACAAAGTCACGACGACAGTCATCGGCTACCCGTTACTACTCAATGCCGATTCAACGAGACACCCCAACGCCGAAGCATTCATACATGCCCGAGCTTGCTGCATTGATGCAGAAAACTACCAGGAAAATTTGTGGATTAGAAGCCAGCCCTGCAGCTTGAGTGCATCAGATGTCAGTGGCCGCCCATGACGTATGATTACAAGACGGCATCAGTCGGTCAAAGCTGCCACTCGACCAAACTGAACACCGACGTGCCAGGAGCATCATCCGACAACAAGCAGCACAGGTACTATGACTGAACGCCTGACACGAGACTGTCGCAGAAAGAACTCGTTATGGAACCATTTGCAAAGAACCAATAATTACGTAATCAAGTGGAAATCAACATATTTGATACACTAACCTAATAAACATATTTTCGCTCGCCTTTATGCCTTCAGAGTCTCTACACAAAGAATTGTGTTCACCGCACGTGCTGGAACTTTTGAGGACACTCGCATCTCTGGCCCCTCAATATTAATTATTGGGACATACCAGACTGGTTGCATTGGGCTGCATTCGTTCCACTTCTCCTGATGATGTGAAAATGTTATTTATTAATTTATTCTCTCCAGGGGCCTTTGTAGGCATTGCAGAGAGGATACTTAAAACTACGCACATGATAATAACATTAAAGCACACTGCTGTAACTTGTTAATTGCAAAAACAAACACACCTCTGAGCATCTAGTTTAATGGTATGTGTTCATGCATTGTTATATAGCAGGACACTTCCAATACGTATGACACAATAGACCCTTTGCAAAACCCCATCAAGCAACACAACTGTCGCCATTTTATTTCGGTGCAAAGCACACGAATATACCCCAGTTCACGTCGAACGCTAATGCAGCATTCGAGTCCAATAGGTGCTCAGCCGAGTTCACAGTGATCGCGGACATAACATTCTTGTCGAACAAATGCCCAAAGTATGAAGGCCTTGGGCAATTAGAGTAGTAGCTACTGTAATTCGTTAAATCACACTTTGGCAAGCGGCGAAGGCTACAGTCTTGGTGAGTCAATATGCATGTTGGAGAGAGGCACATGACAACATATCATCAGAGTGCTCGTCAGCACAGATTTGTCACATCCCTTCACTCCGTCAATCTGATTGGCACGAGGGGGCTGTGGCGGTTGCCCTTTTCCAGGTTATGGTAATACGAGGTATAGGCAGCCCACATTTTAGAAAGAAGTCTATTGAAGAGACCGAAAGGAATGGTAGTCAACAGTTTTCAACAAGACTGCTTTTCGTGCAAGGGGTGAACACAAATATGAATCATCTTGTACAGCTAGCTAGAACAAGTAAATAATTGACCGACTAATACAATGCACTCTTGATGAGAAAAAGGTATTGCTGCAATAAAACCTACGAAAGAGGAAAATGTGCAATTAATCTATGCGTACACCGAAAATAGCAAGTCGAATAGCATTGAAGCAGGTGCCTGCAACGATTTATTCATCCCCCCACTCAATAAAAACGTCATCCTCGCAGCTGAAAATAAGTGTGCGATTCGCTCTCACAAAAAAAGGAAGAAAAGTGATCGAATGTAGAATCGTCGATTAGCACAAAAGGTTAAAGATCGCAGGAGCTTCCTCGCTAAAAGTTTATATGGATATTCGGTGACGCAGGGCTGAAACAACTTCCCATAGGTCTTCACGCGACGTATACCTTTCGCTTCGATTCTCAGACGTTCAAACGAAGCTAGAAAAATGCGAATATATTATGCTAGGAGTTATATCGTAAAATTGTTCACAAGTACAAAACGTAAAGATCGCAGGAGCTTCCTCGCTAAATTTGGCTGTGATTATGCAGTGACCTAGGGCTGAAACGAATTCCCCTAGGCCCTACGTCCAACGTATACATTTCGCGTTGATTCTCAGACATTCCAACATTCAAACAAAGCTAAGAGAAAGCGAAAATTGCATTCTAAAAGCACTCAAAGTTCTATCGACCATCAAACACATCCGGGAATCTGAGCACCGGTACGGCGATACGGCTGATGCAGTCTCGCAGGTGTTAATATCCAGATGATACAGGGCGATCTATGGAAAAATGTAATAAAGTCTCATTTCTTCATATTTTCACATTATACCTGCATCAGTGAGCACGAAGAAGACCGAAGTCGTCGGAAAGCAGCTACACATCGCGGCTACCGCGCACCGAACAAACTCGCATTCCCCAGCTCTGGGCGCTGCCATCTTACCGGTGACGTCACGGCTCTTGTGAGGTCACGTGACGTATGGTCACTTTTGCGTACAAAATGGCGGCAACCGGGGGGTGCCACTTCCGAACTTCCGGTTTATCACTCTAAGCCCCTCTAGCTCGTTGTTGAAATAAGAGGAAAAAAAAACAAAAAAACTGAAGGGCGGTTATGGCGGGTAAGTCCAGGGGCAGTCGACGCTACGAGACGATGGGACCAATCGGACAACGCGAAAAAGCGCACCGTCATGGTGTTTGTCATGTTTCTGCAAGTGTTCTGTCATCGCTGAAGAAATCATCGCTGAAGAAATCGACTTGTGCTCTTGACACTGTTTGATTGGTCCCATTACCTGGTAGCGCCGGCTGCGTCTGAACTTGAGCTGAAGTCTTTAAGTTGTCGCGCGACAACAATGATGAAATAAAGCGAACTGAATGAAAGGAAACACAAAGCGCAGGTCAGTTGGAACTTGGCACTCATACTCATCATGTTCGTCGTATGATATGACCTTCCCCCTTTCTGTTCTTAATACGTACGTCTTTGTTAATATCAATTTCAGCGTCCTCACTTAACCCGAATTTTTTAGATGGGACAAAGTATCGAACGGAACCGAACAAACCGAAAACCGGAGACAGAACCGTTATTTTTAGCCGAACCGGAACTGAACCGAACCGAAATCTTCGCCGCCATCTTGGAACTGAACCGGAACCGAACCGGAAAAAATATAACGGTAACCGGTTCAAAACGGTTCAAGGTATTTTTTTAATTTTTTGTTCGTATCACAAAATGAACACATGGGAATAAAAAATTGGCGGCTGTATTTCTTTCTATTGATCAAATCGTCATATACAAAATTGCAATGTATGGTAAATTGTGGGTTTTCGTGGCGCTTTTGTATTGGCACTATGATTAAACATGTGTCACGTTGTCACGTGACGTCATGGTGTCAAAACATGTTGTCAAGTAAGATGTCACGTGACCCCGTGACGTCACGTGACTCACTGCATTAACTCGATTTAATTTGAGGAAGTCACTAGGTGTATTAACCTTGTTGACAGCATGACGTAACATGACATCACGATTTTGCACCGAGAGTCACGTGACACCGTGACGTAAGCCAGGCACGTATCCAGGGGGGGGCCCATAGGGCCCGCCCCCCCCCCGAAATCTTCCATTTTGCTGGGACCTCCTCTCCCCCTCCCCCTCATAAAGAATTTTGTCATGGGCGCCCCCCCCCCCCCGAAACAAAATCCTGGCTACGTGCCTGACGTAAGCGATTTTCATAACCCCTAGTCGAGCGCTCGGGTTCATGACAATCAGCATCGCCAGACGTTCCGGTAAATGCTTATGTCAATTAAATATGATAATTGCCCAACTCTAACAATATCTGAAGCTCAGCCCAAGCTTTTGCTTTCCAAACCCTAGCGCAGTACATCTTAAATGAGGGTCCGCGGACCCTTTGGGGTCCGCGAAGGCATTCCGGAGGTCAACGAAGCTCTGCCTCATCAGTCAAGCCTGGCAATAAAAGTTTTATTTTTTTTTCAAATTGAGAAGAAAAGTTCCAATTTTTGGATGAGTTTTCTCGTGTGTATGTCAATGAGAGAGGTCTACTTCACACAGACCCTAGTTATATCCATTTATAAAATCATTATCATATTTATCCTATACCCTTACCTTCCCCTGACCACGAACAAGGTCCTTCATCATCTCCGCCGACCTACAAGGGGTTCGCGAAACATCAACGGTTGAGAACCACTGCCCTAGGGCATGACTATGATGAACACTGACGGTATATAATCAGCGTCAGATCACGTGACCACTTGTTCAAATAGCGAGTTGAGGAAGGGATCGACAGTTGTCTTTTTCCTAGATTTTTTCTGCATCTGCTATTGCGCGGAGGGAAAAACTAATGGATGTTTTCGCAAGCTATCATCGTTAGGGGTTATTTCTTAACAGTATTCATTGAAAATGCAAAAATATGTTGCAAGACCAATTTTACATCATTGAGGCACCCAAACATTTTTTCGTTGTTGCTGAACTGCATCCGAAAGATGTTCCCGATAATAGAAGTATTGAAATGACTAAATGCGACTTATTAATATGACGTTACATCGAACTTCATGTGTGTACAGAAGAAATACAAAAAAAAAGATTTTAGTGACCTCAGAGGGACATCCGAACGTTGGCAGTCGCTGCCACTCTCACACCAGCGTCGCTCTCAAGTTATTGCCCAAGTTTCGACCCCCTCTGTATTTTGCTTAAAGGAGCTATAAAAATATTTCTATACATCACTAAATACTACTCAGGATCACTCCTTAACGTTAATAACTGATTGAACTTGGCTTTGCTCTTTTTTCTAGGCAATAGCAGTGGCCAAAAAATTAGAAAAATATCAGCATCGTTGATCCCCTCAACTCGGAGCCAGAAGCGGCCACGTGGCCTGGTGCCTATCTTATGCCGCCAACGTTAATCATACCCCCGCGCTCTGGTTGCAAAGGAAGAAAACGCTTGCTGAGCTCCAGGCATTGTTAGAGTTCAACTATTCTCATCACCGCAGTGGTTGGACACGAGCCACTACCCAAGTGTCCGCCGAGGCATTGATTGTTACGAGCCGATCTACAGTGCTCACGCAGTTCTCCTGTCCAATTTATGAGCCGCGCTCGACTGTCATCAGGCGCGTGGTTTTTATCCCACAATTACGACATCAATCTTTGCGAAGGAAAGACTAAAATAAATAGTCTAATTTTATCCTCGCAATTTCACTGCGACAAAGAAGCTTCTGAATCAGTGGCGGCCTGTGTGAGTATACTTTGGCCAGACTAGGACCAGTACGCCTCGGAAAGGTCATGAGCATTCGAACCCGATATCGTTTTATGACCCCTTTAAACTTCACGGGGTGCAAAATAAGAGCAATGAAGGGATGCTTTTAACAAGTGACAACTAAAATTGTCGAATTAGCACACACAAACGGAGGAGGCAATTCCTCAGGAATACTTTCAGCCTATCCACTCTGGCGAAGAAGGAAGACCAGCGAAGCTGTACTATGGTGGGAATGAAGTAATGGCCGGCCGCAAGTCGGCAAGCCAGAGGGAAAGGCTGGAGAGGTTGCCGCCATCTATACGCAACGGCGGCAACCAGACAACCGGCAAGCCGGTTGTAGGTTGCCGTCGTCATTTATAGATGGCGGTAGCTGTCCAGAGTTTAGTGTCATCATTTGTTTGGTGACGGACACGATACTGGGGAAACTTGCCCTTAACTGCTTCGCTGTAAAAAAAAGTAAATGTATGTGCGTGCGTGTGTGTGTGTGGGGGGGGGAGGTGGGGGGTTAGTTTTAAAAACATTCTGTGTTGTAAAGGTTCCTCTTCCCCGCATCTTTGGCGCAGACCAAAAAACGTGGCCCCGTAAACTACTTTGTTTGCAAAAACGCTCTTGCCAAAAAGCACGTTTTTGTTGTGCCAGACGCTCGCGCCGTTCCTCACGACGATGCACTATGAACAATTATGCGTGCCTTTCAAATACTTGGCTTTCACTGAGCTTGAACCTCTTGCAGCGTGCATTTTGCACCATCGAATTCGATTTTCTCAGCAAGAAGAAATCACAATGACCACCAACCTATAGTGTGATGACGTCACGTGCATACCATGTTGGTGAAATGTGATGTTCGCAACACTAGCAATAGATGTCCTAATTGTAAAGTTGTGCAGTATTTATAGCAGTCTCGCGATGATATATGGCAGCCTAGAGAAATGTTAGAGCGCATGACTATTCAAGCATAGTGTCTGTAAAGTGAGGGCCCAAAACAAGTGCAGGTAAAACCGAATATAACATTAGCCTCCCGAGGCAGTATTTCGCGAAGTTTCTAGCTCATGCAAGCTGATGAAATGTGATTTATACTAAGATTTTAAGAATCTTTGTATGTCCTTCGCGCTATTTATGTAAAATTATGAATTTCATTGCGTGCATCTTTACGCATCTTCTTTTGCAATAAGGCGTTCTGTAAGGGATTATTTAGAAAAAATAACATTAATTATCTCTCTCTTTTTGAACATTTCGTGTATTTGACTTCCAATTTATCACGTGAGCACAGAGTCCTTTTTGGCGTACCCTGCAACCTGATGTTTCACACTGCCAATCAGCAAACAGAAAAACATGTTTACTCAGACTCCACAGCTCGCGTAGGTTCGAGTATCGTCCTTCCGCGTCGGTCTCAAGCGGTTATGTGAACTTTATAAAGTAAAACTATTGATCATTATAAAAATATATTTAATTACTAACTGAATATTTGACAACATAAAAACAATTACACCATCTTCCCGAGGGGAACCATGGGGTGATGCGGAGCATCGCGGATCGTAATTAATTTATTCCCTTCTTGACTGATTTCTTTTGGCCGGCCGGATTTGGGCTGCGGCGGACGCGAGCGGCCGAGAAACGCTAGCAGATGACAGCCGCAGAGTTGCGGGGAAAGCCCACCCCACTGGAAAGCCCTGGCGTGGCGCTGCGACCCTCGCGCCCAAAACTATCCTCCTTTCACTCCTCCGGGGGAACGCGCGCTACCGCTGCTTATATTCACACTTGAAGGAGAGGAGACTAGAGGAGGAGAGTTGCGCATGCGCGCGCGGTGTGAGTAGAAGCGAACGCACGCGAAGTGCACGCAGCTGGTAGAGAGAGAGCGCGGAGAGAGTAACGCGCAGCTGTTGGAGAGAGGGAAGGAGGAGAGTTGCGCATGTGTAGTGAGAGTGCGGACTACGACGCCGACGCCGCGGGACATAGACCCGAGCAAGAGATGCTCCGCATCTAATAAAGGGCCGACATCCATAAACCAATGCCCCCCAAATTATCTGAAAGGTGTTCTGCCAATCTTTTCCGGCCTTCTTATCCTCGACAGGCACATTGTAAGTGATATGGGACAGCCTTACACACATTTCTGATTTTGAAGCTAATTTAAATAACTATTTAGGAGAAACCGGCTGAACGAACCAACCCAACAAATGAGAGGAGAACAAGAGAGACGCATTCAATTGCTGGATCTCTCGTTCTCCTCTCATATGTATGGTTGGTGTGTTCAGCTGGTTTCTCCTACATATGTTTAACCAACGTGCTCAGCTCTTTCCCGTGGTTGAATAACTATGTGTTCCTCATACATATAACTTCTCAAACATACAGAAGTCTGTTATTGCCTCTTTTATGTGGTGAACATTACTTTTATGTGTCTGTCGGCTGGACAAAAACAAAGTAAAAAGGAGCGCGCGGCGGAACTATGACGATTACGCACGCAAGCCGTCAGAAAGTGTCGAATTAAGTAGCTGCCATGTCGAGTAGAACGTGAAATACTACTTCGTTTAACTTAACAAAAAAGAATCTTGGAGGACGCTTAAGCTTCGCCTTTAAAAGTAGAACGCGATAGCGTTAACGACCCTCGTTTGCATCGTCTTCTCATTTGCCGTGCAAGCGTGCCTCGCGTGGCCAAGTCAGGATTGTGTCTGACTCGCAACCGAAAGGTCGTAGGTTGAAATGCCGCCTAAAATTTTTGAATTTTTATTTCTTTAAGGCAAAGGAATTATTTTATCAAGATAAATCATTTGAGACATACAGCGACCTTTAATTCGCATTACATGTCGAGTTTTAATCACTCCCATTCCAAACTTGATGTCACGTTTCACGTGAGCATTGTGGGTTGTTTGAAATTCTTGCGCGAGGGCATGTAGCTCTGACGTCATGACCCTATCGACCATACAGGGTTTTTCCAGTCATCCCACCGACATCGGCTTATCTGCGACATGAGCTCCTTAACGCTATCGGGTTAAAATCCTTCATTAACAAGGGTGATGCTCATTTGCAAATTAAATTGACCGGCATCTTGTCAACAACAGACCTCAACAGCCAGGCTATGCCAGCTTATCCTGTATAAGAAAATGTTCACTTGGGCAAGCGCTATTTCGGGCCTGATTCGATCTGAGTGCGAAGGTGCGTATAGATTAGAGTGAACAATTCGCGATTACTCCTTGCTGCATGATTAGTTTCATGCATGCGGTGCTGAGTGTAAACTATGTTTGGTTAGAACAACAAGCATTTTGATTGCCGCTCGGTGTTTCTATAAAAAAATAGACTGAAAGGAATTATCCTAAAACTTTGTGACATTTTGAAAATTTCAATGCGCTTAGCTCAGTTGTGTCGTTATCATATACATATATATTGTGAAGCGTATTTCGTAAACCATATTTTATGATATATATGGCCACGAGGTGCTCATTTCATAATTTTATGTGATGTAATTAATTTATTAGTTCAAGGACACAATCACGATTTCACTTTTAATACTGCGACACAAAGTTGTACCAATCACGGGTATTTTAGGCGACCTACCACACTCCGCGACAGCATTTTATACCGTGTAAATAGATCAGCTTGAACTTTAGAATTTTACTTAAACACGAAGAAAGGACAAGAAACTACAGTATAGTTCTAAATTTCAAGCTGATCTATTTAAAGGTATGTACCAACAAGCTCAACTCTTTACTCTTGTACTTAAACAATTTGATTCAGGTAAAATATATGTTACTGGTAAACAAAGGGATGTTGAGTCGTATGAACATGACGTTATGTACGTTAATGTAGACTTTCTTCTATTCTTGCGTCGAAATTAAATAACTGAATTTCATATTTTTGGTACTTAAAAACAAAAGTGAATTGCACGGACGATCGAAGAAACTATATAGTTAATCGTCTCACGGCGTAAATAGTGTATATTGCCAGAATAACGCGGAAAAAATATTCTCAATTTAGCGGTTCAAACCGGTTCGAACCGGTTCGAACCGGTTTGAACCGTTATTTTTTGCTCCCCGGAACTGAACCGGAACCGAACCGAAAGCCGTGAACCCGAACCGGAACCGAACCGATAAAATTTCGGTTCGACACTCTGGATGCGGAGCATCTCTTGGTCGGGTCTATGTCCGCGGCGTCGTAGTCCGCACTCGCACTACGCACGCGCAACTCTCCTCCTTCCCCCTCTCCAACAGCTGCGCGTTGCTCAACACCTCCTAGAAGAGAAGGCCAGAGCGCTCCGAGTGGTTACGTCACAATGGCGGAGGAAGGAAGTCCATAGCGCAACTACGTGAGAAAATGTTGTGGCACCGACCGCATCGACGTGAAAAAAACGCGACGACGCGGGGTGTTCGGGAGCGTTTATCTGACATTAATATATGTTTTAAAAGCGCAGTATTGTACAATTTATTATATATATAATATAAACATAATATACAACGCGCTATCAAGGTTGAAAGTACGAATTTGTTTATTTATGATTATCCCCGTAACCGCGGGACTACGTGCAATCGGTGCAATCCCGCAGATCCTCACACTTTTCGAACGAACCGGTCCGCTGCGACGTTTTCTTCCCTCGTACGGGCTCCGATTCTGGTAAATTTACGTTGTGTGTGAGCTGCTGACTGTCTAAAAAGGAACCCTGAGACTTTGAGAAGGGAAGAGAACCGAAAAAATCCAGTCATCGCTGCAGGGAGCGCACGCGAGCAAGAGATGGGTCGACGACGTTGAGCTGGTTAAGCCTCCCACACTGCTGCCGCTCGCTGCTCGTGTGTGTGTGTGTGTGTGGTTCTTTTGATCCTTCCTGTGGTTTCTTGATCGTCACCGCAGTCTCGGGTAGTTTTTTTGTGTTCGCTTGATACTACGGCATTTACGTGGATTCGCGGAACAAGTCCTGCTACGGTTTGAGTGACATATGTGGCAACCAGCCAACGATAACACTGGTTGATTATCGATAGACCTAAAGTTCGTGTTCAAATGTTTTCGCCACGGATATTGTGGGACGTATGGATACGATCGACAAGTGAGTAACAACTTATTTACTGGCTTTCTTGGTCATGTGGGACGCGAGTAAAGTGCTGCAGTCGGGTTGTTTTTTCGTTTTTGTTTTTCGTGACAGAATGGCATCTTGTTCGTCGTTATCCGTGTGCGGTTGCGTCGACATTTGTACATACTGTAAAACCCTTTAATTTCGCGGCCCCTATTTTTCGCGAATCGGTCACAAAGGACAGAATCGCGGCCACTAAATTTCGCGAATTCCAGATGCCTGCATTGAAATTCTTAAAGATCGACATTTTCGCGTGCCCTTAAATTTCGCGAATTTTTCAATTCGCGAAATTCGCGAAAATGAAGGGCTCGCGAACATTAAGAGTTTTACAGTATGCGTGGTAATATTCTAGTTTTCACTGGAAGGTGAATAACAAGTTTGTGTGATTATACAAAGTGTGTTGTTTGTGCTTATGTGTTTATTTATACTAATGTTATTTTATTGCCTTTACCGCTTTTATACTAGAATCTTAACTGTATTTAAGGTATTAGTATTATTGTATACAAAATCTGATATTTTGTTCTAAGGCAGCTCGAGCCCATAGGGAGAAGTAAATTAGTTGACTGTAAATAGTAAGCTTAGTACCCCTGCCACACGGAAAAGTTAATATATTTTCATTAAATGATATGGGACTTAATCAGATCGAGGTCTTCAGTGATATGAGCGTCGCAAGCTGATTTGTCGACCCCATATTGTCATTCGATCGAAATTACATTACTTTTGCCGTGTGGCCGGAGTATGCTGCAAGAATTCAGTGACTGAACGCGATAACATCGCTTACATGATCATAAGTGACACTTGTCTAGCCGTGTCCGCGTTGACTATGTCTACCTGATTTTTAACTGTGATTTGTTTTGCTGTGTCCAATCACTGCGTGTCTCGCCATTTTGTTGAAGTATTTCTGTGTAAAATATGCATTCCTACAGCAATTATTGCGTGGCTCAATGTTTTGTCTTATACGCCTACCCCGTACCATTTCATCCCGATTATTTAGCGGTGTAATATTTTGCCCGTGTAATAAAATGTTTTCGAGACCCGTTGCTATGTGCAGCTTTCATTTTAGCTAACAAGACACGTGTATGTGACTAAAAGCGCGTTACGACGGTCGATCCACGCGCGTTGCCTTCGCTTCGCCGCGCGCCCCCGATGGCCTTCCTTCGCGACGTCACGAGGAGAGCGCTACGGCCTTGTCTTCTAGGAGGTGTTGGTTACTCTCTCCGCTCTCTTTCCCTACCAGCTGCGTGCACTGCGCGTGCGTTCGCTTGTATCACACCGCGCGCGCACGCGCAACTCTCCTCCTCTAGTCTCCTCTCCTTCAAGTGTGAAAAAAAAATAAACGGCGAGCGGCGAGCGTTCCAAGTTTCTCTGCCGCGAGCCGCGACGAAGGCTCGCGTAGGGGGCAACGCTAGTGCAGTCAGTGGCGCCATCCTCGACGTCAGCACGCAACTGACTCTTTCCTCGGAACCAACACGATGCTCCGCATCACCCCATGGTTCCCCTCGGGATGATGGTGTAATATTTTTTTTTAACGCAGCTTGAGGCGACAACGGCTGGCCTCTATCTCTACTCCGGTTGCGAAATCCATTTCATGCCAGCACTCACTAAGAGCATAATAAACGCGGGGCTGGACCTGTTATGGTTGAGCTTCTTCGTGATTGGTCGTTTGGCGTTCTCATATGCTGATGCAAGGATTCATTTGGCTGCGGAGAGGTGATGAAATATTGGGACTCGCAACGCCTTGCGTTTCTCATGTTGTCGTCGATCATAAACCGACACTTTGTTTGCGAAAAATTCAGCATTGGCTAACACCCGGTACGGGCACTGCGCGCGCGCAGAAACCAAATTCGCGTGAAAAGACGCTCTTGCGCATGCGCCGTGCCAACCACTGCGCGACAGCAGCGGCGTGACGTCAGGGACACGTGTTGGCGTCCGGGAGAAATGCGACAACTGAAACATCTGCCCCTTTCTGGAACACGCGCAGTAGTATTTTAATGAATTATCTATTTTTCGCCGCCAGGTTGATTCTGAAAAGAGGTGTAACGTAACGCTTGACGAGTTTGGCCACGTGACCTTCGCCGTTACGTGACCTGACATCAGGTGGCAATGTCATATGACGCCACCGCGTCACGTTGTCCGATGCCACGTGGCCCCCTTTCTCCCATGACAGGGTAAAACTTTGACAACAGCTTTAGGATTTTTTTATTACCATCATCATCATCATCTTCTAAGGAGGTCATTGTCGCGGAGTGATACCCTTCTCTGCCGTAAACAAATGCGAATCTCCTTGTTCATTAGGCGGGCTCATTCCCACGACCAAGCACCACGCAAATACCGTGGGCATCAATATACCCCATTATACCCAGACGTGCACTCGCGCGCACAGACCACCCGCTCGCTTCGCGAACACACAATAAGTGCCAAAACAAAACAACCACAAGAAAGTGAGAGGAAGAGACAGAGAGAGAGAGAGAGGGAGGGAGGAAGAGATGAAGGGAGGGAGAGCAGAAAACCACAAGAAAATCGCACCTGCACATTTTCGCCGGCGTTAGTTTTGTTCCCGTTGTTCGCGCTTTTGGTTATAAAGCCCAGCTCGATCAGGCTAGACGCACACTCTCCGCAGAACACACAAAGGAGCCGATGAAGAAGAGAAGAAACAGGAAGTGGCCTCTAGGGAACACTTCCGGTGTGAGAAGAGCTCCAATTTCCGGAAGCCCGGCCGCTATACTTCGTTCGCCTCTCTAGCACATATCGTGGTGGAAGTTACGCGCTCGCCGGGCCCATGAACCGCCTCCCTCCTATCACCTGACCCCTCCCTCTGCGAGTGGGTGCGTGGGCGGGAGCGTGATCACGTGGAAAAAGATGACTCGTCCAAAGAGCACGTAGCTTCCAGCGCACTGTCAACCTAGGTTGCGAACGTAGTCTATAGGTTCAAGCCACGGGCGTCCATCCTTAAGGCTTAATGAGCGCGGAAAGTACCGCCACCTCCTTCATTTTTTCTTTCTTGTTCGGCCTCCTCGCGTGAACTGTCTGTCTGTGCAGGGTGGCGTAGGTATACGGGGTGGGTGGGGGAAGGGGCGTGGCCCGCACGCAAAACGGAAGTTGGTTAAGAGAGCAGCGCCCCCTGGTCGTTAAGTGGCGACCCGAGGTCGTGTGCTCGGCGCGTCTTGGGAGACGGCCGAGTTCTTCCCGAATGGTTGCGGCCGCGGCTTGTGCTTTCCCCTTCTTCCCTGATGGAAGAGTTTTTTGTCTGGACACGAAGAGGGAACACATCGTCCAAAAAGGGCAGTTTTTTTTAATTACTTTATTTTCCTATTTTATGTCTACTAGATAAGTAAAGAATCAAGATAATTATTTTTTGCTTGGAACATAAAAAAAAGAGGAAACCTTGGTCTCAAAGTTCTGATCCTTTACGGTGCGTTTCTACTTGAGGACTCGCGGGCGGATCCGAGCTTGCGGCGGCGAGCTGATTTTAGAGCCGGGTGGCGAAATCGACTCGACGCTGGTGGAAAATCTCTATATGGGACCCGGACAGATCCAGATTTTCCGCCGGACTGGCGGGGCGGGTTTTCGCCACGCGGCTCCAAAATCCGCTACCCGCCGCCAACGCGGATCTGCCCGCGAATTCGCGAGTGTAAACGCATTATTAAAGCTGCGGGCACGCTGCTACTACGTTATACAAAAGGCCGTCTGTAGACACTGTCTAATGAGTAGGTGGCGCAAGCTACCGCCCGATAGAAAGGACACAGCCGTAAGCATCCATCCATCCATTTATCCATCCATCCGAGTGTTTCTGCCTTCTACGAAGGTCTTGTCACATTGGTCCTACACAACACTATCTGGATATGCGTGTTCGAAACACACACATGTATAAAGCAAACATGTTTGCGACATACTCGATGCGTGTCTGCACATAATAAATCGTCATGTCTACAGTGCATATCATGTTTTTTTTGTATAATGTAGGAGCAGTGTGAACCCGGCTGTAAAGGAATGATGCAACGATCTTTTTTTTTACTTTTGAGAAAATATTGCTTATATAACGAAACCCCGACGTTTACGACATATGAAAGACGCGTTCGCGATGGAAGTCGAAAAAAAAAGTAAAATAAAAAACGAGCAGCGTTTTTGCTCCTCAACTCGCAGCCAAGAACAAGCGGCCACGTGATCTGAATCTTATTACATGGTGCCACCAATGTTGATCGTATGCAGAGAGCAAGTCGCCTGCTTTTTGCGCAGGTGTTGCGGTGACGTCAAAACGACGCCGAGCTCTGATTGGCTTTGAATCAAACGATAGTGGGCAGAGCTCGATGCTATAGATGCCTCGAAGTCCACCCACTATTTTTTCCATCAGCCAATAAGAGCTGGGCGTCGTTCTGACGTCACCGCCACTCCTGCACAGGAAGCAGACGACTTGCTCTCCGTATAGCCACGCGCTGGGGTTGGCAAAGCACAAGACACGCGCTCCCTGAGTTACAGACATCGTGGTGCCACTACCCGAATGCTTGTCGAGCTGTTGATTCTAACGAGTCCAAATTGAGTGCTCACGCAATGCTCGGGTCCAATCTATTGACCCGTTTACGGTGTACAAATATGAACCGCTGCTTGCGTCCCGAGTGACTTCCGGCCGCTGCTCCGTCTTTGCAAGCCTGTCGAGCTTGCTGATGTCTCCGGTGCTAGAAAGGCTACGTTTATACATTATACAATATACATTTATATATCTGTGATTGTTATTTTGAGTTCGTGGGTCCGAGGCTACTCCCTGTAGCTGTAAAAGGGAGCTTGGCGAGCTCCGTTTAACAGAGGACCTCCCTTAGCGAAAGGGACCTTTATGCGCCGTGTGATTACGATCTCCAGCTGCCTTTACTACAGGTACCTGTGTCTAAAGTACCTTTACGCTGCCGTGTGAATTGGGTATTAGGTAGATATTAAAAGGTTTCTCAAAGATTTTTCGCTGTCGGCCATGTCTACGCCCGCACTACCCTCTCTTTGTCGTCGTTCCAAGCGCTTGCGTACCTAGTTTCCTTTCCTCCCGCTCTCCCGGGGTGGTGGTCCCGTGACGCGTGTCTACTTTCCGCCGGGTGGCGGTCCCGTCTCGCGTGTCTAGTTTCCTCCGGCTCCTCGGGGCGGCGATAGTCGTCTACGCGAAATAATGACCACCGATCAAAACAACAATAAATGCATGTGGGTACCTTTCGTCACGATGATCGCCAATCAAGACCATAAATGTGTTCGTACCTTTGTTCAAAATTCTGTGTCACGACTGTGTCTTGTGCAAAACAGCTTCGCCGATCATCCACCTTCACAGATTGGAATGACTGATAGTTTTTCGCCAGCATTTCTACGACCGACCGCCAGGATCGCGACGATCGCATCCGACAGCCTAACAGTCCGGCCTTCGTGACGTCATTTGTGGCCGCTTCGGCACCACTTTTGATGTATCGGCGGGAGAGGGTTCTAAATACACGAGTCGGACACGGGCAACAGGCACCGTATACCGAAACGCTTTTTACTTCCGGTAAGCCGCCTTCCACTATGTTGATAAACAGCGGCCGGCTCTTTCCCCGTTAGATCGCACGCAGACGATTAGTAGGGACTTTTAGGGAAGCAGTTTTGCACATCCGAAACTGTACGACGGGCCTTCTGGTACGAATTGCGCATGCGCTACCACAGAACACTCGCACATGCGCAGTTCGTACCGGAGGCCCCGTCGTACCGTATCGGGTATGCAAAAACGCTTCCCTAAAACTCTCTAGTTATAGGCGTCGTTCTTGGTGTTGGTGACACGCGCACGCATGGTGATCATCTCCGTAGATGGCACAACTCAGTAGGTTGAAACCGGGGCGTATTCAAGGTGCGAAAAGTCATATCTACTCAGTCTTTTCAGCACGGAACGTGTTGTATTATGGTGAATTCCGCTCGCAGATCTCGAGCGCTCCAAAAGCGCTCCATTTTGAGCGCGCATATTCCGCTCGCAGATCTGGCTCGACTTCGTCATCTTCCGCTCGTAGATCTCTGGCAGCTACCGCCCCGTGGAGCGCCTCCGACTCCGCCAAACTTGATCTGCGGGATTCGAGAGATCTACCCGGAACTTGACAGAGCGCCACAGAGCGCGCTACGTCATTTCCTTCCAGGACGGTGGCGCATGCGCAACGCGGCGTTGCCGGCGACCGGCCGCGCTTCCTCGCCGTCGACGAAGGGACGGGGACGGTGCCGAGTCGGTCGAGATGGGTCTTCTTGGATGCATCGGTTGTTTACGCGGGATTGTGACGGCTCGGACGCTTCTACCTCGCGTTGAAAGCCGGGACAGGAGCGTGACAAATCGGAAGCGCTGACATCTGTGATCGTGAGAGGAAGAACGAGAAAAAGGACGGCAGAAAATCGGAAGGAGGCCGACGCAAGGTTAGGCCTGTTCATTTTGCCGCCACTGATTGTTTACTTTTTACGCTGCATGCCGCCGACGTTTTCTCGCGCAATAAAGCAAGAACAGATTAGGCAACGACTGTGCCAGTGATGGTTTGTTACCTCTGTGTTTATTAAAGTCGTATCAGCAATTTGAACTCCACCGATGGCAATCGCTGTGCGTGCCCCGCCGCTTCGAGGCGGCCGAAAGGTATGTGACGGTGCCGAATGCGGACGTCTTCCTCGTTATTTGTGACATGGGCTCCGTGGAGTGGATATTTTCGCCCGTCCTGTGTCGTGTGGTATTTCTGCAGCTAAGCAATGACAGTTGTCACTGGTCGTCGGAAAGATCAGTCGGCTAAGCGTTGGGGGCTCGTCAAGTTCGAGCAGCGGCCATCTTGAACGGCCGAGGGGGAGCAGTGGGAGCGGGGGAGGGGTCGCTCCAAAAAGGCGAGTTCATCTTCCGCTCGTCGATTCGGAGTGTGTCCCACGGAGCGGAATTTTGCCTCCCTCGCGGATTTTAGAAAGCGCTCCGGATCTACGAGTGGAATTCACCATTACTTGATCTTCATGGAGTTCTGTGACGTCTGGCTGGACCAGCAGGCTGTAACGCAAAACGGACACCGAAAAGGGTTACGGCCGTAGGGAACTATATAAAAATGCTGTACCCCCTGCTGGATTTGAACTCACCACCTCGAGGTTATGAGTCAACTGCTTTGCCGGCTGAGCTATCCAGGGATCTTTTTATTAATATATTTTTTAATTATGTGAGCTATACAGGGTCGGTAGTTTCTAGAACGCAAAAGCGGACTCTCTCGAGTGGCGCCCGCTTTTCCTGACACGCTGCGCCCTCTCCCGGCGCGTGTCAGAAATCGTAAGCGAATCCTCGGTAAGCGGTGCCGTTCAGATGACTTTCTCTTTTTCTCTGGAAGGCCTATTACACATTCTGTGCTTACCGGTTGTCGTCAGCATAATCATGCTTGTATAATTTTTGATCCGCCTTGTCGGCATTTAACGGGACAATTTTGGTCACCGACTTGTGGACTTTTCGATTGCCTGCTCGTCTCAAGTTCGGATAATGACGGATAATGTACACAAATCAAGTACCAGCCAATGCTCCGTTATATTCCTGACCAATCTGGCTCGCGCAGTCGATCGCGACGCGAACGAACTCGAACTATCTGAAAAACTCTGCCCCCGCGCAACGAAAGAGAGTGCGAAAGTTTATCAAGATTGCGTCGGGCGATAGTTTTAACCGGAAGCACGTCACGTGAAACCGTGCCCTATATGCGGTAACACCACATGGATGAATGGATGGATGGATGTTACTGGCTATACCCTTTGTAGCGGGCGCTAGCTTGCGCCACCTAGCCTAAGTAAGAACATTACATTTACATAATACATAGAAGTATTATGTAAATGTTGCCAACAAAACGGTTACCTTGTGTCTAGCCAGTGTTGCGGTCGCTCGCTCGCCTAACAAAAACTTCAGCTTGGAGAAACATTTACGTAGACAGACAAACTTTCGCGGTTCTCTGAAACGACGCCAACCAAAGTCGGACAAACAAAAACCAAGAAGAAAACGTCTTCACCAAAAATGTAGATGACGCCGGATATAAACGTTAGCCCTCAGACTTAAGTCCCTCAGCCGAAACTCGAGGATTCGCGGCTAGATAATCCCCTGCCGTTCTTCAAGGGAACGAGGCCACGAGCATGGCAGCAGCGGAGAGGCTTTCGCCAAGATGGCCGCCTCCGCGGACAAATCTAACCTATATGGCTCCCCTAGCGGCTGTAATTATTTACGTGCCCATGGCTACGCAGTTTCATCCGCCTTGTTTACAGCGGCTTGCGCTTGCCCAGGGCCAGACTTTCGGGGACCGCAAAAAACTAGCGGCATTTCCCCGGGTGCTTCCAACCTCGAAAACCGGCACTGTAAAATAAATAAAATAATAACAACAATAAAATGAGATAAACGAACAAGATTGGAGGCTCGGAGTTGGAGGAACGAAGGCTCAGGATTCCTACGAAAGTCATTTTTCTTCTCCGGATAAAGAAGTGTTGTGGAGCCGGTGCTTTTGTTTTGTCGTTTGTGCGACGTGCTACATTACTCTAATAATGACGCGCTTGACGCTATGGCACTTTATTCGTCGCCGATTCGAGCCGCGAAAAATAGCGCAGAAAAATAGTGCCACGTTTGTTCTTCAAATGCGCGGAAATTCAACAGAATTGATAAATAAGAAATGTATTCTAAACGTTTTTGTTAATATTTTTTTTTAACTTGTCACAGTGGTTTACGGTGTTGTGCTCGTTCAGATAATTCTGAACCGCTGTTATAGAGCCTCCATACCGATGCGGCCTATGTCAACGTCAAATCAGCTGGTGAGTCTCGTTTGATGAAAGCAGGCGCCAAGTGTCTATTTTCATCTTACGATAATTACGTACCATGATATATTTCGGACCAGGTAAATATATAGAGTTTCGTTTCACGGTCTCATAATGATGAGCCATTAAGCGCCAGCAGAAAGGGACAACCGCGCGTGTTTGTGGTTCAAGTCGCGTCCGTTTCGAACGCGAAGATATGTAAATGTTCTTTATTGTACAGAAATACACCGTATTCGGGCGAGTATGAATAACACGCAGTAAAAGTCGCGTGTTCATTTTCGTTCCCCATATAGCAGTTCCTTTGAAGCACTTGTTTGGGCGCATTTCTTTGTGCAGTCAGTGACACAGCTCGGCCAACAGGCGCGTAGATGTACGATCTCCGAAAATGGGACATTCATGAACTTCTTTCTCAGAGTGGCACTGAACGTGGCCGCGTTTGTTAGAAATACTGCACGCATTAAATCGCATATAGCGTAAAGTCTCGTATGAACGCCCGCCCCCGAAAGATCAGGTAGTTTTTTTTAGCCTCTATAGCCTAGGCCCTACATATTATATTGCATTGGGTCATAGGACGATCCTCGTTTTATTTTGAGAATTGTTCCCACAGTACTAAAGGACCCTAATATATTCCCAAGGATTGTAATTGCGTCGGACTCAGCATCTCGCGTCTCAATTAAAACCATTGCTTCAATTGGACTGGATTGAAGAAACGCTTGTTGACTTGCAGCGGGCCACTTCTCTTAGAGGCGAATGTCAAGCTCGGTCCGTTTGTGATATTTGAGGACAGACTGCAATGCCCTGTGTATATCCGTTCAAATCTCCCGACGGCTTTGCCCACGAATCGTTGTCCTGAGGGAGTTCTTCGTGGTTCAGACTTGCTAAGGCCAGACATCCGATGCGTTTTGGAGCCTCACTCACTGACATGAGCTCGTGGTGGAGTTTAGGTGGAATAATCTCTTTTCAATGTGGATGCATCGTGGTATAGATGGTTGGTAAGTCGGGTCTTGTTTTGATTTCTTGATTTCTTCCCACTGCTGGACTGGGAAAAAGCAGGTGGGGGTGGGCGCTATGGCACTTCCTGTGCGGACGCATCTGAGCAAGTGTATCTGTGATGTAGTTTGAAGCCTTTGGAGAGTGGGGTCCTCTTCTTGAACAGAACAAGGTCTCAGTTGGTTCATCAGTCTCATTCCATAAAAATACTTATTCCTCTGGAAACTTCAAACGGAGGTCTCGCAATTTGGGCCATGAACATGTCACCAAGAGAAAACACCACGGCGCGACGGACGTAGCTTTTCTACCCGACAGCACCTTTGTTGGCGGGCGCGGCGCTTGACGATACATGTATTTTTTTGTTTGGCTTGTATAGTCTTCTGGGCCAAAGACGGGGTGTACAGTCACATCTCGCTAATACGGACCTTGCTATATAGATAAAAATGTAGCGGTTAAACTCGCATATTCCTCGTTATTGTATGAACAACACCTTCACATTATGAACACTTTCTTCTTTTTTTTCGGGAGGGGGAAATGGGGAGGACGGTTGGAGAAGAGGGAGGGTAGATGTCTACATTAGCGAGATATCTCTGCACTTACACGTGGGTCTGCATATGGGCGTCTGTTTTCGCACGACCCTTAACGCTCCGTCGTGTGTAAACTCGGTAGCTAACGCGATTAACGTTGTTATTGTAGAAACCGCAGCAAGCTAATACGAGAGGTTAAATAAACGCGAGCGGTGTTGCCTGTTTGCACGTGAACGCTTCCGAAGCTTAGGGCTTCCAGGTAAACCGTCTGCGGCCCCGATGTCAGGAGCAACAACTTCATAAATGCTAAGCGCATATAAGAGCGAATGTTTATCGGAGCCCACGCTGAACTTCATGCTGATCCCTCGACCCGTTTGTTTATTTAGATTCTCAAGTCGCCTTGGATGTCGCTGGGACGGGAGTGTAGGCACGCAGAAAGCAGAAAGAATAATTCCCAAGCAGGACAGATTTGGCCAATCATTGGCCGATGGCTGGCAATGGTCCTTTGGCCAATGGCCAAAGAGTGACCATTCATAGGTTGATGCTTAGGCGATGGTTGATCGCCAGTGGCCTTTGACCAATGACCAGAGAAAAGCCAGTCATCGGCCAATGGCTGGCCACTGTCTGGCCACTGGGCAAAGGACCATTTCCAGCCATCGGCCAATGATTGGCCAAATCTGTGCTGCTTTGGATTCATGGTCCTAACTAATAGGTCTACATTGGATTGTCCTACTGAAGCGATGTGCGCCCTGAAAGCGTTATGGAACGGTCAGCAGGTACCCATGTGGTTTGAATGATTAGTGTGACAGTTGTAGGTTTAAATACTTGTTAAGATGCAGTTTTGAAGCTTGCAATGCGTTATCTAGAATTGTGGGATAATGTTCCAGTAATCCAGGCACCCGGTGCGTAAGAACAGGAGAGGAACCTGATCAAATCGCAGAAGAGTAATCAACAAATTTCATTAGTCTCGTCATAATATGTTGTGCACGCCAGGCTCGCTCTCACATTTCATGAATAATGTTGAAGTATTTTACGGTCTTGACGCAATTTCACTTCGTTGTGCGTTGATTTATGAATACGCATGAATACGCATCTATATCTCTTTCTAATACAGTTATTCATACGCCTTGTAATCACACAACTAAAATGTAGGCTAGTGGTGTTCGAAAAATTAAATACACAAATAATAAATAAATAAATAAATAAATAAATAAATAAATGTATATGTAACTCATAAATAAATAAATAAATAAATAATAATATTTGTTTACAATAAGTTCTTTAAGTGAGCTGCTACAACCTACAGTTTTCTCTGGCAACGGGGGAGAGGCCGCCCGAAGTGCACAAGTCCACCATCATGTGCTGTCCTTTCTGCTGTGTGTTTTTTCTTCCTGGGCGTGATGTCGGCGTAAATGGTTAAGACCAAGCCACCAACCTGCTCCAGTCTTGGTGGTAGACAAAACTATGGCGACGTTGTAAAGTGTCGGAAAGATCCTAGCCCCGAGATACTCCAGTGCCTTTGGAAACATTTGGTCTCATCGTCTGTCGCAGCCAAACCCCGCAAGTGTCATTTCTGCAGGAATATTTAAGGCGGCGGTCCCACGGTGACCATCTTGAACAAGCCACATGCACCGGAGTGCTACAAGCATAGCGCTGACTTTGCGCTAAGTGCGTGCTGACGGGAGCGTTCAACGGCTTTGTATCGCACCGTCAAAACTGTTGCTCATGGCAGACGATAAGTAGCTGACGACACGTGAGCAGCGCCACATCAGCGCTTCACTGCATGTGAAAACCGGCCTTCAGTTCAACCACTAAATGGTGGTACTCATTCGTGTGGCCAGAAAACAGGCTCGTGGCAGGAATGTTCCTCCTCTGCTCTTAAGTTCCTCCTTTCTGCTGCTCGCCCGTGCACGTTCAGCGCTCAGCGCGTCCTCTCGATTGACGCATATGCCAGCAAACGTGCCAGTGGTGGCAGCAGTGCCCAGTTCGCCTGGAAGCGGTGCCCAGCTAGCTCATCTACCCGAGAGAGAGTGCCAAGCTGGACAAGTTTGTTCTTTGATGCTGGCATTGTTCCGCGCTGCAGGGTTGGCAAAGCGATTACGTTAGAGGTTCACAAGGCTCACAAGCCAGTAGCTATCGTTGTAACTATTTAAGAAACAAAAACATATTCAATCAATCAGTGAAGAATGTTATCAAACGATAAATATTATATATATATATATATATAAGAAATCAGGCCCGTAGGCAAGAATTTTTTTCGAGGGGGAGGGGGGGCACTTTTTGAGGCCACGACGTCCAAACATTGGAAGAAAAGGGGGGGGGGTCGAGTGATTTAGGGATAAAATGGCTCAATCAAGCCGCCAGGGCCCCGAGATCTCTGAGCAAAAGAGACAATGAGCCTATGAATTGCGGGCTTGTTACCATTCGAAAGGCTTCTATAATCTCCCTCTCGACGCCTTCACAAAGATTTACCAGCATTGTAGTGAGCCGCGACATTCCCGTTTTTGCGTGCCTATCGGGTGCTGATTGTTGGGTGCGGCGTCCTCTATCTTCTTTGTGATGCTCCCGGAGCTAGTCGTTTACGCAGCGACCCGTGTGGCCGATGTATTCAACGCCGCAGGACATGGGCCTGAAAAGTTCAGCTCAGTCTTTCAGGCGGTGAACCTGTTAGCATGTTTCTTGGTGCGGCAAGGCGGCGAAATCAAGTCCCTTTCTGTGTACCCTCTTGCACAGGTCTCCCAGCCTCGATTTTCATGTTAAAACTACATCTGTGTCAAGTCTTGAGGCTATGTACTTAAGCCGGAGGGATAGCGTGTGGATGTACATAGCTCGAACCGACTTGTTTGTAGAAAGCAAAAAAAAAAAAAAAAGAGCCTTTCGCTTGACATTTGCGCAGCCGTAGATTTGAGCAACGGTGACTGACTCTTTGTTGGCTTACCGTGAGACCCAGCTACTGCGGTTTGGACATAACACTCTCAGTAAGTTGAGTAGGAGTAGAGTAACGTAAAAATTGAAATTCTAAAATACATGCACGATGGCGAACAAAACAGAACCAACGCGTTTGGAAAGCTGAAATTTAAAAAAAAAGTGTCTGTTTGTTTATCTTGGACTGGAGAGAAGTAAATTCCTTTTCGTCGTCGCTATCATATGTAGTTCAATATTTTCCCCTTTTCTGGAGTCAGAACACGGTGGACAGAATTGAATAGCTTATTTATAGGTCCTAGGTGTTTTCGAGAACTTGTTCGTGACCTTTGTGACGTGATTCTCGTGTTTTTTTTTCTCGCGAGACTGACTGTGACATATTGCAAGAACGAGAAAGAAGCACGAGGAAATATTTAAGACGAAAATCCTCTGCGTCAGGGAGAGAATCCCCGCCACTATTCCTTATCTTCTCAACCTCGAATTTCACCCACCTTCCGAAAGATGGCGCAAGTGCACGCCGTCTGGTAAAACTGTGGTTTTTTTTATGGGAATCGCTCTACTAATAATCGCCGCCCGATCGGTATGCGTTTCGCTCGTCACCCAGGGAGTGACATAACAACGAGAAGACAGCGAATGGGTTTACTGTACCTCCCGGTTGCCCGTCGTCGAGAGTCGGCAGTCCGGGCCCGCCGAGCCTCGTTGTCGCCCGTCGATCAGAGCAGGTCTGCACTCGGAGTCCGTGTACAGGCCTGCGGATCTTCCTTCCCACGCCAGCGCTGCGTAGGCTGGCTGTCCCGGCTATCACAGCCCGAGTCTCGCTGCGGAGCCACCCCGGGATCGTCATAGCCCAGGTCAGTATGGCCAGGGTTCTGCCGTTTCCACTGGTCCGTCTCCAAACATCGCTGGTGGACCGCTCCGGGGTTCGCCATGGGCCAGGCCAGGCAGCCCGGCTCCGTCGTTCCTGCCCAGCTCCCGCCTCGCTCAGTCCGCACTGTCTCGCGCCAGCTCGTGTTTTCTCCGCCGACCGCCTGTCACGTGCCCTCTGCCTCGTCTTTCACCCTCGTCTCCCACACTCTCCCCCCTCAAGGCCCGGACTTCGGGGACTTCCGATACACGGGACTTCATGGGCCTCAGGGAGGAGTTCTTCCACGTCGAGGCACGGGGGAACAGGTGGACACTCTGGTCGGCGCCGTGTGAGGCGTCGAAGAGGCGGCCGCTGTCGTTGTTGCCGGAGTGGCCACGTTGCAGCGTCCGAAAGCGGCGTAGGTGGTGGTGAGACCCTCGGCGTCGGTCTTTCCTGGTGCCGGCATCAGCTGGCTCTTCTAGCGAAGCCGGCAGACAATGCCGACCTGTTCGTCGCTCGCTGTCCCACTCACCGCGATGCAGCAGGGGACCTGCCCCGTTCCGCTTAGAGGTCGCAGCGGGCTTAGAACTGCCCGCCTGAACCGTTCGTCAGGCCGAACAACTATCAGCCACCCTGAGCACTTGGGAAAACGAATGGGCCCGTGTTTCCTCCCGGTGGGCTTCCTGGGTTACGCCGTCTATGGCCGTCTTTCCAAGAAGCCATTCTGCGCAGAACAAAGTGTTAAAACAACACACAACGAACAAATACTCTGCCGCAGATTGTGGCAGTGGCTATAGCCTCCACCGCCAAATTGCTTGCCGACGGATTCTTGTAACATGCGGCTAACTCGGCGAGTCCGCATTCCAGAGCTCGCTCCTGGGTCGCCAGGAACAGGGGATTTCTTGTGTCCTACCGAAACTTCATGTTAATCGTCCTCCCCATCGCGACGACGGCAGTATCCTTTTAAGTCAGCGATGTGAACCGGGCAAGCCTCCTCGTTTGTACCTCGCCGAGTAAGCCTATAGAAGTAAGACACGACGCTCGCGTCTTTATACCTCGGGTGCCCTTATCACCTCGGAGTGCAAGCGATGCGGCAAAACCACTAGCTGCGTTGCTCAAAGCGTGAGTTTCCTTCAGGACAGGCAACGATGGTGTGAACCTAGCAGTGGCGTACCAACTCGTTTTTGAGTGGGGGGCAAACCATACGCCCCCCCCCCCATGGCCGGGGGTTGGTGCCCTTGGTATACCTTGAGCGCCGCCGGCCAGTGTTTGCACTGCCCAGTGGCGGCTGTCTTAGGGGGGCATAACGCATGCCTTGCCCCCACTCTGAGAACTAGAGGGGCAAGCGCCCCCCTTGCCCCCCCCGGTTGGTACGCCCATGGAACCTAGTCCATCTTTTGCGCAAGAAAAGTGATCCAAAGCCTGTGGCGGGATGGCCATTTACCATACCCGCGTTCCGCAACGGCTACATATACCATGTGCTACTCGATGTAAGCGTCAGCGTCCCGTTTCGTCCACGTCGCAGCTTACTGCAGCGTCTACGCAGGCGATCTAGCCATCGGCTTCGCGTCTGAGACCCGCTGAGGCAGTTAGGCACGCTTCGAGCTGAGGCGGAAGCTCTAGCGATCGTCTCGAAGCGCAGCTCGAATACGCCTCAAGGCAAGCTGGACAGCTACAAGCCACCCAAATGTCTACCGCCTCATCCCCGGCCAGGTCGTGACTTGAGATGTAAAGGTGTTGAAAAAACCGGAAAAATTCGGAAAAAAACGGTTTTTTGTGTTCTTTTCGAAAAGCCAAAAGTCGAAAAACTTTTCAAAATTTTCCAGTCGCATTTTGTCTGCACAGTAACACTATTTTGAGCAGTCCTACTATTTTATTTTAGGAAAAGAATAATGTGACTAAAATAAATAGCAGACAATAATTGAAGTTGTAATTTTCAAATGTACACTTAAGCTTTGTAACACTTTGAAATGGCATTTATATATTTTCGTTTCGTCGAAGTTGTAAATTTTCGGCGATTTCGACGATGTGTTTCACGCACACTTCAACATTTTCGAACATCTTACGTTGTGAAAATTGTGTACTGCAACCAATTATGAGCTATTTTTATTACTACAAACCATGACACCGAACCGTGAAAAATTGTACACGAAGATCTTTTTTTTTTTTTGTTACATCAGAAGATTGAACACGTAAAAAATATATGAAAATTTCCATTCACAATTATGTTTTCACAATATCACATTTTGTGCAGTTCGGGTTTCGGTTTTGTTTTGCGAATACAAAGCGTACTTCAATGAAATCGCGGCCAGCAATCGCCATCGCCATTTTTATATGTCGTTGATCTAAACTATCTCAACCAACGTGTATCTCATTGGAGAACGCGCAACGTGAAGAATTTCACAACATGGTTCGTCCGCAGTCTAGCATTTGGAAGCATTTTAAAGTCTTACAAACGTCGACCGCGGGAAAAAAACAAACAAGCAGTATGCAAGTACTGCCAAGTGTCGTACGGATTTACGAATGCTACATGCCTTACAAGGCATCTGCTGTCGTGCAAGAAGTGTCCTCAAGACGTAAAGAAGGCGTGTGAAAAACGAACATGGAAAAAATCCCTCTGGGAGCTCATCAGTGCCCACATCAAGTGAGTCAGAGGCTAGTCGACGCGCAGCGGAATCTACATCGTCAAAAAAATGCGCGAGTATTTCTTCGTTTGTTGACAAAATAACCCCTGCGCTTCAAAACCAAATTGACGCAGCTTCGGCTGGGGCGATGTACTCAGCCAACACGCCATTCTCCTTAGCGGAAAACGAGCATTGGCAAGCGGCCTTCAAGATGCTTCGACCATCGTACACACCGCCTAGCCGATACCTATTGAGCGGGCCTCTACTTGACGCAGAGTATGAGCGTGTGAAAAGTCATGTGGAGGAGACTTTGAAAGACGCTACGTGCCTCACACTGCTGACTGATGGGTGGACCGAAATTCGAGGGGAATCGGGGATAAACTTTTTCGCAGCTACGCCGCAGCCAGTGTTCTGCACGTCAATTGAAACAGGCACAAACCGGCACACTGCGTCTTATATCAGCGGCAAAATATGTGATGTCATTGATTCCCTCGAAAGTGAAAAGGTAGTGGCACTGGTCACGGACAACGCTAGCAACATGCAACGGCATGTCAAATGGTTACTACATGCAAATTTCCGCACATCGCAACGATCCGGATGTGCTGCTCACGGGCTGAATCTGCTCCTGAATGATCTCATGAGGCTAAAAACCTTGGAGAAGGTCCATCAGACATCCAGAGAAGTGATCAAGTTTGTGAAGCAGACTCAGGTAGTTGCTGCCACGTTCCAACAAAAGCAAGAGTCCAGAGATGGCAAAGGAAGTTCCACGACCCTCAAGCTGCCCAGCATGACAAGATGGGGAGGCGTTACCCTCTCACTTCAAAGTTTGCTCAGGAACAAAGAAGCTCTGCAAGAGACCGTGATCTTGGAAGATCGGAAAGTAAACAAATCAGTGCGGCAAGCCGTCTTGGACAAGGATGGATTCTGAAAACCCTTGCGCAGCCGTTTGGAACTGGTGACACCCATTTCCTCTGCCGTTACGGGATTGGAGTCGGACAAGGCTTTGCTTTCGGACGTTCCGGAAGTTCTCCATTCCATAAAAACCGAAGTAATCCCGAAGGTGGCAACCAGCACTTTAACAGACCAGGAGAAAGCTCTCGCAAAAGAGATCATGAGCAGGCGCGGAGAGTTTTGCTTGCGACCCATTCATGTCGCTGCTAACTTGCTGGATGCAAGATATAGGGGTAGGAACCTTGATGACGCACAGATTGCAGACACATTTGACTGGATCTCCAAGCAGGCTGAGCACCTTTCGCTTGACATCGGGAAGCTGCTTTCTAATCTCGCAGAATATAGGGCGTCTACGAGGATTTGGTCTAGGGCAGCACTTCGGGAGTCTGCGAAGCACGTGGAACCATCCACCTGGTGGCAAGGACTCTGCACTAACCAGCCATTGACACCCCTGGCATGTCGGCTTTTGCAGATTTCCCCATCGTCTGCAACGTGTGAACGAAACTGGTCTCAGTTTGGGAATCTACACACAAACTGCGCAACCGGCTAGCAGGTGAACGTGTGAAAAAACTTGTGTATGTGCACTCGAATCTGAACCTGAAAAAATCTTTGACCGACGTGTAACGCGAGTGTTCCTCTATCCAGCGATTCCGACTCGGAATAACAAGTGCTCGGGGACTTATGCAACGCTGTTTCGCCTTGCCAAAATATGATATTTGTGCTTGGTAAGTTGTTGATATTACATACACTTTAATTTGAAGTATTTCAGATATTGAAACTTCCCAAATGGTCCTGCCTTATCATATTGTGTTGATGTAATAAATGCGTTTAGGCAGCAAATCTCAATTTTTCCATAATTTCCAATTTTTCCTAAAAAAAACCTGAAAAAAAAAACGTTTTTTTTGGGGCCATCTTATATTTCACGAAATTTTATATCTCTAGTCGTGACGCGACATAACTTATTAAAAGTCTTGCTGTCACTGCCACGACCGACCGGCCAGAGTGAAGCCGCAAAAACATCCTTCAAGTCGGCTTTGTAGTTTTCTATAGGGACGACCCCCTGAAGGGAGAGCCGTTCCTCTGGCCCTTCGTCGATTGTTGGAATGACGGGAAGCAACTGGCCCGTCTTGGCCCAGCAGTTACAAATCATAGTGCTCATTAACTAGCCTGCCATTGTTCCCGGTGTCAACTGCTATTCCCGCAATCTTTCCGACACCCACTGACAAAAACCCATCTGCACTCCGAGCCTCGACAAGCGCTTACTTGCTTACCCCATCACACCAAGCCTAAATCCTAAATCTGCAATGAGTCCTGGCTGTTTCCGCTAAAGCCAGTCGTTATCCTGCCTTCCAGCGAACATGCCCTGCCTCTCCTCTGCCTCCGAAGACGACTTTCTTACATCTTAACCGCACTCCTCGGCTTCCCCCGGTTGCATCACCTTCTGCCAACCACTATTCTGGGGTACCCGAGAATGCGTGTCCGCAACCTCGTCCTTCGAGCCCTTTAGGTGCTCGATTCGAGGAGACACCTGCTGAGCTCTGCTGTGAGACAAGTCGCCAAATTTCCAACATACTTGTGTCTTAACGGACATCGTTAGCGTTAGTGAACAACCCGCTCAACGAATCCGTGGGACTCCCTGAGGACGACCAGAAGCAGAGGCATACCGAACGTGCACCACGTTGGATGTGCCATTTTGTGTGGGGCTCTGTTGTGGAGGTCGCTCTACTAATAATCACCGCCCGATCGGTATGCGTTTCGCTCGTCACCCAGGGAGTGACATAACACAACGAGAAGACAGCGAATAGGGTTTACTGCACCTCCTGGTTGCCCGTCGTCGAGAGCCGGCCGCCCGGGCCCGCCGACCCTTGTTGTCGCCCGTAGATCAGAGCTCGCAGTCGGAGTCCGTGTCCAGACGCTGTGGATCGTCCTGCACTCGCCAGCGACTTCGTAGGCTGGCTGTCCCGGGTGTATGAAGCCCGTAGTCTCGCGGAGCCACCACGGGATCGTCAGTAGCCCAGGTCAGTCATGGCCAGCGGCTCGCCATTTCCAGCGATCAACGTCTCAAAGCGCGTTGTTGACGTCACTTCCGCTCCGTAGTTCGCCATGGGCCAGTCCAGAAAGCCGTGCCCCGTAGCTCCTGCCAGCTCCAGCCTCGATCGGCCCGCATTGTCTCGCGCCAGCTCGTGTCTTTTCCGCCGACCGCCTGTCACGTGCCCCCTGCCTCGTGTTTCACCCTCGGCTCCAACAAAACATAAGTCATTTTTAATATATAGGAGAATTAGTATACTTTAAAAAGGTTACAATCAATGAAAGTGATTTTAATTAGAGCGAAAAAGCTATAAATAAAGAATCGTTTAAAGTGCTGTCCTCTTCTCGGAAACCAATTTCTTGCGTACAGAGTCGAGATTCAAAATAGTCCCATGATTTAATTTTTTTGAATAAACAAATCTGATATATGAATACAATTAGATCAGCCTTACAGTGAACCAGCCCAGTTCCTCTAGAATACAATTAAAAAATGAGATCAGAAGCCAGAACGCTGTCTGAGAAATCCAAGAACGCGTGAAGGGAACTCTTTGAAATTTTATCACAATCAAGTGCTGTTTACAAGGAAACTGCTTCCGTTACACTTCTAATATTTTTTGTATGCTGAGTTCCTATGTTCACCAGGAGCATGCCCTTAAATGTCGTTGCTGCGTTATGATGTGAAACTGAGTTACGACACTTCAAAATCGCATAAAAAGGCTCTTTTTCAAATAAATATTGTCACGAATGACGAGGTGACGAACAAGGAATAACTGAGGAAACTGAAACGTTTAACAAGACTATTTGTGCCCCCCAAAAAACAAAAAAAAAAAGAGAACAGAATATAAAAACAGAGCGTCGCGGGCGTCGAAGTCGGCGTAACAGCACGATCAAACGCTGGGGCGAGACTGAATCCGGCTTGCCACGCGGAGGCCCTTTTCTACACGCGTGGACTACTGGAACAATCGGCGTAGAAGGTTCGGCGTGTAGAACATTCTAACCTGGAATTAGCAACACGGTTCTCGAATTTATCAGAACATTACATTAGAGACACCAGAAATTCGTACCCGCACGGAGTTTTGTTGGACTCTATTGTGATGTTCTGGTGAATTTGGAAAAAGGCAAGCGCGATAACCGTTAGGCCACGAGTGCTCTGCCTACTTGTTCAGCTGCGCGCGCGGCAATATTAAAATAAAAAGAGAATGCGTGTACTGATTAAGAAAAAACACGTATACACGGAACCAGACGAGTCCTTCTATATAATCAATGAAAATATAAAAACGCGCCTTGGATGCATTACAAGTCTAGAAACTTGAAATACATAGAGGTACGTCTTTGAAAATATGAAAACTTCCACATTTTTTTTATTGTGTGTTAAGATTTGAAAAATGCGTATCATATTCTGCACTAAAAAGTGATGATCGATTGGCAATTTATTTGCAAAAACAAAAACCGAAATACATGGCACGCGCACAGACGCGTACATTTGCACCGCAAACAGGAGCGTTAGCACAGATGCCACCGGTAGTATGGTTGGGGCCGTGGGACCGCCGCCTTAACAAATCTGATTGTTTTCTGTCTACGTCCACAGTTCCGGGCCGCCTATATCACCGACGCATGTGGGGCCAATCATATGCCTTTTTGGACGCCGGTCGCCATTACTCTATCTGAGGGTCTGAGGACTCCGGGCTGAAAACGTCGTTGTGCATGATTTTTGTAGCTTTCCTGAGAGATGTGATGACGGAACCCCATCTGGAGCGGAGGCCGGTCGCCACGCGTCTACGAATGTCAGTTGAGTACGTTCCAGGATTACTTTTCACAGCGTCTCGCACATGATATATGGGAGCAAGGTGGGTCCTACGTTTACCACTTCGCTCTGTGGCTTTTTGATGTTGGGGATTGTGACCATTCACGACCCTTGCCAGACGATCCATAGCTTGACCAATCCTGGATGAACCATTCCAGAAGTTTCTCTTTGCGGTCTCTTTCCCATTGGCTGGCTGGAGCACTGACAGAGGATTGTTCATGCCAAAAAAACAAAAAAACGTTGAGTATCTAATTAAGTCGTCGTTGGTGACCATGTCCTAGAATGCGGTCACCAAAAAATAATAATAATGCGAATTAGAAATCGGGAATATTGGGTGTCTCAGCACTAACGGCAATGTCGGGTGCACCTCTTTCACTGTCATTTGAGCTTGGCCCTTTCGATCTGCCTTAACAAGGTGGCGTTTTTACGTCAGTTCTTTTTAAATTGAATCGGTCTATAAGTTGTGGGGAGGCTTGCGTTCCTTTACGTCCGGGGACAGGTGCTGAAACGGGAACCGGATGCCCGTCCCACCGCGCGGCCGACAGCTACCAGCGAGGGCAGTCGCCGCGCCGGGTTCGCCAACGCCATGCCAACAACGATGACCCCGGTATCCAACAGCGTTTATTGGGAAACAGGGGTCGCCAACAAGACACTGCGGTCGAGCGAGCCGTGGACACAGGAGTGCCCGCAGCGCCCGCCGACCTGAGAGCCACAAAGGGTATTGCGAGCGGAGTCATCGCCGGTGGACTCACGCCGCTACCCGTCGTTGCAGGAGTTCGGGGTCAGGGTTCTCGGCAGACGGACGTCCACTCGGAGGAGGAGCGCCGACTGTCAGAGCCAGGGAGACGCTAGCCGTGAGTCATCGCCGGTCAGACGAACTCGTACACCTTGAGTCGACCCGCGTTGCGGGTCGAGTCGGGCGTACTCCCCTGGACACGATACGGCACGAGCAGGCTCGAACCCAGACGACTCCGGACGGAACGGCCGCGGCTTACGCCTTCTCGGGGGTGGGAAACCAGTATCTCCCACAAAGTATACGCCAATTCAGGTTTCCACGCTAGGTTTAGCTATGAGGCACCGACGAACGGGCTCAGGCGATGCAATGACTTGGTGTCTTTAAAAAATGTTATCGCACTTACAAAGTAAATCCATCGTTACGGACGAGATTGTTTTCTAACCTCGTTCGCCGCGTGTCCGCACGTTTAAGAGAGATTAACCTTAGCTGTCGATGCTGGAGAATATTGAGACTTGATTCAATGTCAAGAGTTCTTTTGACGAAGGTCGGTTTCCATGATCGTCGCTTCTCCTCCGACACTGTTATCACTCAAAACAGTCACACCACTCAACTCCCGAAGCTTCCCCATAAATATATTGAAAGTATTATGGGATCAAAATAAAAGTAATAAAAAAGTTGAAACCTAAGATCTTGAAAATCACCCCCTCCCTTTTTTCTTTCCATCCTCGCACAGAAAAAAAAATCAACATAAAAACGCTGACTTCGCTTCGAAGGATTCTTGACGGGGATATCAGATAATCAGATTAGTCAACCGATGGGATAAAGACAAGTAAATATACAGTATAACGCACGCAAGCCAAACAATAAAATTAAAAAAGTTCGCTCAAAAATAAGAATAAAAAAAAGTAATAAAAAAGGAAGGAATATAAACACAGTCCAGGCGGAAACACGCGATGACGGAGAATGAAGCTGTGGTCTAGGCCCAGGCTCTGCTTGGCTTGGCTTCTGGCTTCGAGCCGGGGCCCTCTGTTCAAATTCAACTCCTTGGAAAGCTGCATGCTGGCCCCACGGAGAACGCTTGGCGCGCATGTATAATTTGCGAGAGAAGCGGCGTGCCGCATCCATCCTTCGTTATCTTTATTGTTTGACTCTGTTTGCGAAACTTGCATTGCTTCTTTTTTTGCTACAGCTCCATGCCCGGGCGTATTTTTACCAGCTCGCGCTTTTGGGCTCGGGCGCGTGAGCTGCATAAGGTTACGTGCCTGGGGAACGATCGGGCAAAGTCAATATATGGCTCCTTCGTTCGTTTCCATTTTTTATTTTCTTGACGACTCCTCGTGCGTTTTGAGGCTTTTTCTTATTTTTTAGAGTTCTTCGTCTGTTGTTTTGTTTTACTTTCGTGGCCTCTCTCCGAGCTCGGCCTTGTATCACTGTGTCGGTCCCTGGGTGAGGATTCAATACGCTGTCGATATTCAAAGCGAGTAAAAGAATGGTTGAAGTAAATGCAAAGAAAAGTAAGAAGATTAAATTGCGTTGAAAGACCGGAAGAAAAATTCGATGATCCCAGGAGGCTTCAGTTGACTGCTAATTGTATCCGATTGAATTGTGCCTGGAAAGCGCATGGTTTTAAGCGTACGGGGAGGGGAAAAATGCAATACATAAAAACGGTGGTAACGGTTTCAGCGGCGCAATGATCGTTCGGATTATTCTCGGCTTATAGAGACAATTAGCGCGTCTCGAAGGCTTTCGAAAACATTTGCAGGGCTTTTGCAGCAGACTCGTAAAAATTTTAAATCAGACCGCCTGGTTTTTTTGTTTTTTTTTCTAGGGAAGGTCATTGTGGAGGTTCGATCGGTTTCTTTGTTATGCTAAAAGCCGAGAACGTGCTGCTCTTCTTCGATCGTTTTTGACCACCACTCGATGGGAATATTGGCGGCGCTCACTGCGTCGTATGCGACTAATGCACTCTGCAGAACCAGTCGACAGGTGACATTTGCTTCGTTGAAACTCGGATCTACGATTACCTATATTACGCTACACAAAACAAAATAGTAAAAAGAAAACTTTTATATAATATTTTAATGTAAAAATATATCTTTAGAACTCCTATGATGGCTTAAACAAAACAATTGCAACCTCGTATATATATATATATTTTTTTTGTGGGGTACGCGGGTTGATATAGTATTGTTGCTGATGGGATTATTGCCTTCGCCTCTGCGTCATATGCAACAGACGCACTGTGAAGAAAATCTCGTCGGGATGTTTGCGTATATCTAAACACGCGGGTTTATAATAAACAAGATCATGTTAAAAAATCCAAATAAATTAAAAAAAAAATCTATTGGTGGATTTTGAGGGAATGCGTTAGCATGAGCCTTGGGAGACGCCACACGTGCGTGCTAGTAAACGCTAACGCTGACCCCTTCCCTTTCCGTTTTGAGTTTCTCTTCTGGCTTTCTCTTTTGCTTCCTCTATTTCTTTCGCTTCCACTTTTTGGCTTCGTTACGGGGTCAGTGTTAGCGTTTCCTAGAGGGGACATGTGCGGCGTTTCCCAATGGTCATGCTAACGGATTCCCTGAGGATCCACCAATGGATCTTCCTTTAATTTTTTTCACCTACTTGGACCAGCCCTAGTACTTGGTTCACACTCCATTTTATAGCACAAACCGAGGCATACGCGCTCCGCGCACCTGCAACGTAAGACTCACCCCAGTATCCGCGCGCGCCATTGGCCTCGCACCGCCAGACGTCACCTCCCTCTCGCCTCACCGCGCGCGCATTGGCTTCCTGCCCCGTGACGTCAGGAGCTCCCTCTCCGCCTTTGCCCCTCACTACTCTCCTCCTGTCTACGCAGCGCGCTTCCCTTTCCGCTGTTTTGTCCCCAGACGGACACCGTCAGCTTTTCCCTGTCATGTGGGTTCTAAACGCTAACTCATTAAAGATTATCCTGTGAAATAATATTTCAATGTAAAAAATATACTTTTAAATCCTCCTTGACCACTAAGCAATTGAACATCTTTATTATTATTTTTTTTGTAGGGGGCTTCGGCCCGACGGCAGTATTTCCGATGGGATTATTGCGTGCTCTACTGTGTCATATGCGACTATGCCCTCTGCAAGAGCCCTCGTGAGGATGTTTGCGTTATCTCAACACGGGTCTATAATAACCTAGATAATGTTGAACAACAATAAATTGAATAAAAAAGTAGCTTCGAAATATATTATGTAAATATTTAAAAAAAATGAAAGCCGCTTACAACTCCCTGTAATGCCGAATTGGAGCGCAGCTCGTGAGGAGGGGGAAGGTGGAGAGGAGGGTTCACGTGACCTCGGGGGTCACGTGACCTTGAGGTGAGTCGCGTGACCTCGGGGGTCACGTGACCCTAGGAGTCACGTGACCTGGGGGTCACAGTGACTTCGGGGGGGTCACGTGGCCTCAGGGGTTACGCCTGGAGGTCGCGTCTGGGGGTCACGTGACCTCGGGGGGTCACGTGACCTCGGGGGGCACGTGACCTCGGGGCCACGTGGCCCAGGGGGTCACGTGACCTTGGGGGTCACGTGACCTTGGGGAGTCACGTGACCTTCGGGGTGACCTTGAGGTTACGCCGACGCCGACGCCGACGGCGACGCCGCTCAAGCCGGGAACGGGCGCCTAAGAGCTGCGCACTAAAAGTAATCTCTTTAAACACTCACGAACTAACAATGTATTTACACATGTACCTTTTTGTGGGCTATGGGGTGACGATTATTGCCGGTGGAATTATTGCCAATGGGATAATTGCAGGGGCTTCTACGTCATATATGCTACTAGTGCACACTACAGGAGACCTTGTCAGGATG
The DNA here is from genome assembly GCA_037355805.1 of Ixodes ricinus. Classification (NCBI taxonomy): domain Eukaryota; kingdom Metazoa; phylum Arthropoda; class Arachnida; order Ixodida; family Ixodidae; genus Ixodes; species Ixodes ricinus. The sequence continues at coordinate 175,769 of JAZHYW010043965.1, read as the reverse complement.
TTACCAGTGTGGGTAAAGTACATAAAAAAGGGCTTGATGGTAAAGTACATAAAAAAGGACTTGAAGTACAGAGTAAATGGAAGGTTATGCACTTCAAGTAAAGTAGTAAGTACACCGGGTGCAATGTACTTAGAGGAAAATACTATAAATACAATATATTTTCAAAGTAATATACAACTACCTTTTAGCACATTCTTTTATGGCGCACTTTAATTCTCCTATTTTTTTAAACAGGTGTGCATTGACCCAGGGTAACTGAAGCGCATCAGTTATTTTTGAAAATAGAGGCGAATATTAGATAATGTCAAATGTTCACAGAGAAATTGTTTACTCTCGCTGGTAAACTATTTGATCCAATAAGTTAATTAGTTACTTATTTGTGACGGTCTTCAAGCCACCATTACTTCCCTCAAAGGAATGACCCAATGAGCGATGCGTTGCCCGCTTCGGTTTACGGTGAATAGAACATCCCACCCAGTATTTCTTTAAAGTTGACAAAGCATCATTTGTGATACAGATTTAACAAGACCAAATTTGGGGAATGTACTTTGAAGTCGATAGTTGCACTTTGCCTGAAAAAGTGCCAGAAAACAAATTAAGTGAAGTACAGGTAAGTATTCAGAGGATGTATTTCAAGTAATAAACAAGTTTTCTAATCCTACTTGAAGTAGTATGTTAAGTACAATGTAATTAAAGTACTTCCTAACACTGACGTGTACGTTACCGAAACATTGGTCTATAATTACCTAGGTCGTGCTAAACGACAAAAGATTGAAATTAAAAAAAAATTAAATGGAAATGTAATATTTTAACGTAAAAAATATATTTATAATATCCACGAACGCTAACTAAACAGCTTTATACTTTTTTGTTGTGGGCCACGGACAGCCGGAATAATCACCATTGGGAATATTGCCGACGCTACTGTGTCATATTCCAATAATGCACTTGCAGGAGCCCTCGTCAGAACGTTTGCATTATCTAAACACGGGCTAATAATAACCAAGATCTTGTTGAACTACAAAACATTAATATAAAAAAATTAGCTTGCGAATATAATATTTCACCGTAAAAACATATATTTGAAACCTCCATGACTGTTAAGAAAAACAATTATCTTTTATCTTTTTCGTTTTCTTTTGTTTTATGATGTCCTACAGGCCGGCGATAGACACAGGTCATCCTATGCATTCCGAAACCTCGAACGCATCACCTGACCTTGCAGTCGGGTCCCGTGGAAGGTCATGTGGCACGTGTTAGGCGCTTTGAATCGGCTCCTTTGGCTCGCAGGGTCCGTGCTTTACTTCGTTTCGTGCACGGCGCAAGCCGCTCAGCCAGGTGAGGGGGATCGGTGGCCGAGTGGGCTAAAGCGCACACCCAGCTCGACGCGCGTGGAGCGAAAGCTCGCGCTGCAGAACTCAGGGATCCTGGGTTCGAGCCCCACCCCTGCCCGTTTCGATCTGGATGAGCATCGTACCGGCGTGCGGTCGTGTATCACTACTGCGTGGTGCACGTTAAAGACCCCAGGCTAGCGGTTGTACCGCACTGGCTAAATTGCTCATCTACAGCGAGTGACTCGTCACAACTTTAAATGGCTGACCAACTACACGCTGTATAAATATCCCCACAACCCCAATTTTCAGCCAGGTGAGTGAGGAACACGATCAGCCCGTGCTACTGCATGCCTATCCCGGGTAAATGTCATGCCGTTGTCTTCACACATGAAATGTATTGTACGTTAATCCTTCGGATAGGCTCGGGAGACAGGGTGGGCTCACAAAGACGTGCACACACATCTCCATATAGTTGGGGAATTATTATTAATACTGATTGATATTTGAATTGCGGGACTTGATACATTAAGCTAAATGAAGAGGGGCGTACGTCTGCTAAACTTAGCATTCCCGTGACTGTCTTCTGTGAGGATCTTTTGCAACGTTAGTCTTATCTCATGAACCCCAGCCCTATAAATACTCTGTGTTAAGAAAAGGGGCATCAATCGATCGATCAATAAATAGCTTTTCTCCAGCGCACTTTACACGCTCTGGCTATACAATTCTCTCGCCAAATATAGCGGGGCCGTAATGCCACGTGACTCCGTGGCGTCCCGCGACCTAACGTCACGTCACACGGTCACGTGACAGATTGCGGCACCAACCACGTCACGGCGTGGTTGGTGCCAAAGTGGCACAGAAACATAACGACGCGGTTCCGTTGGTCGCCATTTTCCCCATTTTAAATTTCTCAAAATCACTTATAGCTTTTAAATAAAATAACGGTTAGTTTTGTGACTTTGTGACATCTGAATCGGACCGCTAGGGTTACGTTTGGGCGGTGATTAAGCGTTCTTCGATGTGTCTAATTTACTCTTGCGGTGAAAAACAAAACAAAAATCCTGTATATTTTTAGGGGTATACACTCTCTATATGTAAGGTATATAGTAAACAACGTGCTGGAGATTGCTTGTGAGGCGTTAAATAAATCGATAAAACGAATTCAAATCAGAGTTCTTCTGTTCTTTGAAGGTCGTTAGTCACCATGAGTTTTTATAAAGTGTACAATACGTGATGAGATATCCAAACCCCGACAGCTGAAGGAACTACGGGCGTACCAAGTTTCAGTCATCTCATAACCGCTCCCCAGCCAATGAAATTAGCCAATAAGGACGCCAACGAATCACCAGGCAAGATGAGTCAGCATAATAAGGCCACACCCCGCGCTAGCTTAATGCTGTCCGTGTCCACAGTAGGGAACGTCGACCAAGTTTGGTGACATGCGGTGGCAGTTTCTGGCACATTCGCGGCACCGGTTCTTACTTTTACACCCGCAACCCTGACTCGACCAAAAAAAGTGCGTCCGTATCGTACCTCCTCTAAATGGCTCCGTGTATTGACCCGGGGAGAGACGTCGCAGAGCCGTAAACGTTTCTGCGACTCCACCCATGCCGAGCGCGTGTTGCAAGAGTCCGAATGATGGGACACGCCCACGGTTCAGACATGGCAATCGCACGTGGAAGGTTGACATACGCGTATATACGGGTTCGTGATTCCAGAAACCGTAGCTGTAATTTCAAGTCTGACGCAGTTATATAACGTATTTCTTTTTGGTATTTGTTTTAGATTACATGCGTTATCCGTTTAAGCTTTCCCCGGTGGGCAATGGGCAACATCGGCCTACTTTGCACAGAAAAAAGGGTTAAGGGCTATGCGGATCGCAAGTTCGTCTGCTTCTTTGCAGGGGTTGCGATGATGTAGGAACGCCGAGCTCTGATTGGCTGATTGAAAAAGATAGTGGGTAAACCTCAAGGCGTCTAGAGCATTGAGGTCTACCCCCTATCCTTTCCATCAAAGCCAATCAGAGCTCAACTTTCTGAGGTCACCGCAACTCTTGTGCTAGGAGCAGACGACTTTTTCTCCGCATAAGAGCAGCATAGATGAACAGACCATTTTTAAATGCGCTCCACATCAAGTAGCTGCTGCTGTAATGATTCGAGTCCGCCATTGGTTGGGCAAGCGTACTCTGAGCATGCGCTGGACAGGAAGGCTGTGTTAGAGCTCTGTGTGAACTTGGCTTGGCTCGTGTCTAAAACGAGTTCTGCGTCTGCTTTCGGCCAGAACTCGGGTCCTATCGCGCGCTTTGTGAGCCAACGAATGGCGGCCGCCAATGTTGCGCTCGATGGTGTTTTGAAAGAGTGATGTATTGAGTGACGGCGACGAAGACACTGAAGGGATGATGATGATGATGAGAGAATCGTTCGAAAAAGTGCCGAACCTTGGCCTACAGAGATGCGATTAGCCGGGTTTCCTTGACGAATTGTACGAGCGTGTGAGTGCTCTTGTGGTTCTCAGCGAGCGGTCGGTACACTGCCGTTGGCCCATCAACTTGTCACGAGGGAGCGGTCTGGTGTCTGTGATTACTGACAACTTAAGGAATGCAGGACATGGCGCGTCCAGATCATCTCATTCCCGCTCTGCAGTCAATGACACTGCGATATTAGCCAATTTCGTGCCGAAAAATGAATCACAAACAGTTGCTAACTATACACATTTCATTGACCTGCTGACATTGTAGCACAGGAGGTGACTTGCAGTTTTCTGGACATCGTAAACTGGGCAGTTGGGACCGTTTTTGTTTGTTCGTTTCATCTGGTGCAGGAGTTGTTGGGTGGACGCCATCACCAAATTGTGAAAACGTATTGTCACTTATGAGCTTCACTTTGCAACTTGAGTGACGCGTTTCAGTCAAGAGCCTCAGATAAGGCTCAGGTGAATCTTTGTGCAATCTGACTGATGCTTACATTGAATTTGTAACCTGACATCGAGCCAATATCTACAAGAAACGTTAACACCATATGTACAGCGTCAAGAGCGGTTGTACTGCACTGGCTAAATGCTCATCTACAGCGAGTGACTCGTCGCAACTTTAAATGGCTGACCAACTACACGCTGTATAAATATCCCTACAACCCCAATGTTTAGTGTCGGTGCCACCGGTATAGCATGTATAAAGGTTTAAAAGAAATCTCAGTATTTGATTCAAAGGTATGAATAGACGCAAGAAGCAAAAACAAACTTCTGAGTGTGACGTCACACCTAGAGGTTTTAACTGCCTCGCGTTTTCCGCTCGTGGGGGAACGCATGCAGCATTTTTGACTGCTCGGGTAAGACTTGAGGAAGACGCGGAAATGTTGACATCTCTGTATAATACGTCACGGTGCTCTCCTCCCACCGAACCAACACCTCCTAGACAGCTTTAAAGCCTGCGCGTTATGTCACATGACGTCATGTCCGGGGGTCCCGGACGGGCGCTGATTCGCGTGGGACTATGATAGGAAACGATTCCCACGCAAACGTTGACGCGGCACTCGCATCCAATCAGCGCCCGTGCGGGACCCCCGGACGTGACGTCATGTGACGTAACGCGTAGGCGTTTAAGCTGTCTAGGAGGTGTTGACCGAACGCGACGGCAAGGAGGGGCTTCAGCGTTATTTTGAAAGTGCTGTTGTGGCTACTTGGTGCATCAATCTGAAATATAAGTTTGATAGTAGTGATCATGCAGGTCAAATGAGGATGATTTAAGGGTTTTCTCTCAAATACAAAACAGCTTCGGTTTCCGTTTAAAACCTCCGGTAGTCAGCCTGTTATAAATAGCAGAAAAGTCGTGTTGTCAATCGTCCGGTACGTTAAGCAAAACAAGGTGTTTAAAAAATTCCTCCGTCATTTTAAGACAGCAACCAAAATATAAAAAAGGCAGAATTTATGCAAGCTTCCATTTTGCTTATGAAACTTTAAAATTTTGCAACACTTCTCGGTAGTGGAGAAAAAAAATGCAACGCTTGAAATTCGAGTATTTTGACCTCTGGAGACGTCGAAACCTACCAACAAAGACGAATACGTATAGTAAGAATCCATCCATCTTTGGATTCAAGAAACGAACGTAGAAAACGGCGGAGGCATGTTTATATAGTCATATATTATGTCGACGAGGTGAGCACATCTTTTTGACCTAACTCGTTGATCTAGCTTACTCCTTCCTTCTTTAAAGAGTCCGATGTCATTTCGAAGTTTGAATTCGGCATCCCTGGACCTGGGAGTTTTCTTTCTGTATTTACCGCAGCGTTGACGCTGATATACGTGAAACCATCTCCCATATCTCTACCATTTCTAATTTTTTGTTCTTCTAAATAAAAAATAAAGGAGAACAAAGAAAGAGGACAGCATGTTGGTTTCTGCTGGAAATGCCTCAACGCACGTTACGTGTCTGCGCACATATGACAAATCCAGGCAGTGATAGACGACTGTTATATTGACAGCGTGAAATCGCAAGTAAACATACCAACACGTTAAGACAATAAAAAAAAAGAGAGGACGCAAAGCAACGATCGTGAAAGCAATGGGCTTCTTCAGTCCACGATAGTAAAGATGAATCTGCGCTCATTTGAAATTCAAGTCAAGGAGAGCGCGAGTCGTATTCCAGCGTACGCGTCCCTCCAGGGGGCACTGCTGTCAGGAGAATCTCCGAGGTGCACCACGATCTTGAATACTGATATCTCTATACTGAAATAAAGGAATGGGGGGTCCCTCCGAGTTTATGCTCGTGAAAGGTTTCGGGACCCAGGCTTGACCTCAATACGATGTCCAGATATAAATCTATATATCTATATAGAAAAAAGTGTATGCGAATGAAATGCAGGCTTGGTACTCGCGCTCGAAATGATGGGGGAACGCTTTCAAAAGATGGACTCGTCTGAGCAGAGCGAGGCCAACAAATAAACCAAACACGCGGGAGGTTGGTGGAATGGTGGATAGAAACGAGAGACGAGTTATGGAAAGCAGAAGGGTGATGCGGTCACGTGGACCTTGGAGGCATCAAACTCTTTTTCGGAGGGGGCGATTCTTCTTCGCTAAGATTCCTGCAGGCAATAGTGTAGAAATTCAGATTTTTTTTTTGTGCCGTTTATTTATAAGGATTACGTTTGAGGGATTCTCTTTTTAAAGAGCAAAGTTAAAGTAGTTGGAAAGTTGCAAACGACTTTAAGACGTTCGATTAAGGAAGCCAACGTGCAGGCTCCATACCCAATGCAGTGAGACGCATTGAGAATTAGGCACGTCTTGGTGTGTTTGTGTACGACATGTTGGAAACAAAAAAGGCACAAGCGGCTGCTTGCCTTTTTTCTTATTACGTCAGAAAAATGACGTGTTCACGCCGATTCTTGTGTTGACGTCATTTTACTATTGAAGTACGAGGGCAGAACACGTAGTAAAGTTAGAGCCACGGAGAAAATTAGAACGACAAGGAGTGTCTTTTAAATGTCCGGCCCCAGCAGGCGCTCTGTGCCTTCCGCCGTGCTTTGACTGCGCATGCGCGTTAGAGGTGCTCGAGACACCTAAATGTCGTCGAAGGATAGGAACCTCGCGCTAGAGGAGAGGCAACTAAATCTCGTCCCTGCTGTTCTTTTCTCATGTTGTCAGTGACAATAGTCATGTCAGTATAAGTTTTGAGGTAACTCACGCGTTCCTTTTGAGAATCGGTAACGAGTAACGTATTTAGTTACTTTTTGAGCGAGTAACGAGTAACGGTATTTAGTTACTTTTTTGGGTAACGTGTACATGTCTGGTATATAGACTATCATAGTGCAAAACGGAGCGTAGTTCTGTTTTACACCATAGCTCGCCTTAGGTTCAGCGGCCAGCAACAGTTGCCCCCCGCCCCCCCCCTCCCCCTTTCAAGAGCCCATCATTCATACTTACTCCAGGACAGACGCTAAGCTCAAAGCCCATATTATTTTGAGGTCTCATTCCAGCAAAGTTGTAAACACCTCCAGGGGAAGATAAGCGGTGCCCGAGTGAGGAGGCAGCTGTAGACAGAAGTGCAGAGACATTTGCCATCAAAGACAAGACGGTGCCGTCCATGGTGTTGTGGCTGCACGTACGCCGAAGTGTTATCAAAGGCAGGAAGATCGCGTTGAAAGCGGTGCATCTACCGCTTTACCCTGTCATCGACTATACGAGACTTGCGTTGACGTCAGATTATCTGCAGTTGTGGTGGCCTTGCTGATGAGTGCGTTCTTTCTGCCGCATACATTGCGTCCCTTCGAACTTTTTTCCTCTGCAAGGACACATTGTAATGACCTCCAGCATGGTGCCATGACGTCACTCGCAAGCCTCGTATATATAGTGCAAAACGAAGCGTACGTTCTATTTCTCACCAGAGCTCCCGTGATGGTCCCCTCTTGCGGCCAACGACACTATATAGGGCTTCCCAGTGCCCATCGCCCACACTTACTTCCAGGACGGACGCTAAGCTCGAGGCACTCCTTATTTCGAGATTTGATTCCAGCAAAGTTGTTAACGCTTCCGGAGGCGCCAAGCGAGTCCCGAACGAGGCAGCGGCAGCCGCGGAAGTGCGGGGACAACGCCATCAAGAACAAGAAGACGGGCGGCTGCTTCCTCCTCGGCTCCTGCTTGCTGTTTTTGAGCTTCGTGAGGGTGGCCGGCGTAAGCTGCACTTGCCGGAGCGCCCCGACGTGACCGGCTTCCGTAATACGCTCACTATAGCTTCCGGTGTGTCCCCACGGCTGTTCCCTTCGGGAAGTCGACGACGGGCTTTGTTCGGTTCATGAGGCCTCGATCTCTTTCCACTTACACCGGCTGCGGCGGTAGATGAAAGGACGTTATTGGCGACCCCGAGCGCGTTTACACTGGGAACACTGCATGTGTTTGGAATCGCGAGCTACACGCTGCCGTGTGTGTGCAATGCAACGGCGTAGCGCTTTCGTTTTATTTAACGTACAAGCTCAAGTTTCCAGAGGTACGTTATAAAGCGATGACTTTGCATGGGGCACAAACACTAAAACGAATCTTCAAAAACGTTTCGCATTTTAGAAAAAAGATACTGAGAAGCATTCGCCATAATGCGACTGAATGTCCAACAAAACTATGTTTTTATCAACTCCGTATAATGAAACTTCATGATTTATATTTGATATCGCTTATATGCTAGGTATAATATTGAAGAAGAAAAAAGTTCAACAGTCGTTACCTCGAAAATTTAGGTAATTTAACAGATAAAAGCTATATTGTACACTAAGTATTGAACCGTGGGAAGTACCATTTACGAGGAACAATTATGGCCGTCACACATTAACATACACCTTTCGGATCATTCTGAATCAGCTTAGCGTTAGAAATAGTGAAATTAACAATTTATCAATGAGCATCTTACGCGGTATGTTTTTCAACGCAATCGTCTGATTCCAACGGCAACTTGTTATGTACCAAGTTTTTTTTAAATGTTTTTTCTTTGCTACTTGTTAAATGCAAAAGTCTGCATTTCCAAGTGTGCTACGCTGCTGCTGCATATTTTTTTTTGTGTGGGGGGGGGGGGGGGGGCTTGAGACTAGTCAAGCTGTCTTGTAAACAGCCTTTTCCCTTGTCTCCGCAAATATTGTGTATTTTGTAAAATAAAGGAATTACTATTATTAGCTGATAGGAGTGAATAATCCTTTAAAGGAACACTGACGCCCCCCCCCCCAAAATATTTTTATTTTTAGCCAGCCGATTGAATACGGTGTCAGAAGACTACTCAATCAATATTTTGCTAGGGCGTCGCGTAAATGTTTAATAAACTAAAAAAAAAAAAACGGAACTGCTCGAAACCGAAACCTAAACCGAAACCGAAACTGGGCTACGGAGGAAGAAGAAATGTAGAGGAGGAGTTGCCGGAAGTCACGTGTCTACACCCGACTGCGTTTTTTTTTTCCTAGTTTCTTTTCATGGCCGCACGAAGCAGACGGAAAACGAGCACGTCGCGCGTCGCACGACAACGGCAAAAGTCAAACACTTCGTGCTTGACGTTTTCGCGGTTTTTATGATCTTACCATTTCGTGTTCGTAAGACGAGCGATGTCTTCAGCCAGGAGAAGGGGCGACAACTCCAGGACGTCTTCGTGCGAATCAGCTTGGTGGTCGGGCATGTCGTACGGAATAAATCCTAATAGTTTTGATCGGTAAACGATTTCTCTTTCGAAGCTATACAGATTCGCCGGTACCGCGAAAAACAGTTCTGAAGTAGAGGTCACACACCCGTCGTTCGCCGCCATTAGCTAGTCTGCTTTGTCCAGCCGTCCAGCCGGAGACTCTCCGTGATACGACGGTTGTAATCACGCAGAGAATGCACAGAGTACTTCCGGCTTTCTGTGGAACTTTTTTTTAAATTTTAATTAACGTATTTGCAGTTTTTTAGAGGCCACACAAAACGGGTATTATATTATTTTTTTCTGTTTTTAATAGAGTGTGTGCCTTCGATGACCCACGACTTTGATCACATTAGGTGTGTCTGCCTAAACCATAGATGACGGCACGTGACCGCAGTGGAAGAGAGTGAGCGCGGCTCAAACCGGACAGGTCTCGATTGGTGGTTTTCGGCGGAAAGAACACGAATTTGGAGCCGTCAATTGTGTTCTGGGATGTTGGGCTCTCATGTGTGATGTGTAAATAAAATAAATACCTTGGCAAGCATAAATGCCCTGTCAGTGTCCCTTTAACAGCATTGAAGGTCTAATCGACTTCTAACGTCCTTTCATCAGATTTCGAAATAAGGTGAAGTCGCTTTTAGTGGTTTGTGGCATTGCTTTGTGATCTTCTTTGACGTGAGTCATGTTTATACTTGATATTTTTGGTTCCACGTGTTCTTTAAAGCTTTTATATATTCAAGGTGTTTTTTTAGCTGCATCAAATTTTTAGATAAAGGGAAAAAACTATACGAATGCGGTTTTCACTGCGTGTTTATAAGACTTGGGGGACATTTGACAAGAATATAACCATGACTATCATAAGAATAATGAATTAAATCCGTTAAATCACATTTTAATTGATTTAATGAGGATATATGTTAATATTACAAACTTTGAGGTGGAAGGAACGCCAACCAAAAATAAAAAGGAGCTCAACGTTTCGAAACCTGCTTGGTTTCTTCTTCAGGGGCGACTGTGTGCGCGAGGAGCAAGTGGTCTTCTTTTACGGCGGTGGACGTGATGTTTTCGCGATCGTAATGTGGCTGAGCCCGCTGACGTAGGCGGATGGTAAAGCGCCAAGCCACCGATTGATGTTTTGCGGTGTGGTTTGGATGTGCCATGACTCGACCAAGAGCCTCTGCCGGGAATTGGTCTCAATGTCGAGGATGCGTGTGTTGTCGAAGTCAATGCGGTGGTCATTCAAGTCACTGTGTTCCGCAACCGCAACCGCGCTGCGCTCATGATCGAACTTTCGCACGCGGTTTTTGTGCTGGCGAATTCTTTCTTTAAAGTTTTTGGTTTCGCCGATGTATGTGGCAGGGCAATCCGCACAAGGAATCTGGTAAATAACGCCTTGCGCTCTTTCCTTGGGGGGACGATCTTTTGGCCGGGGCATCAGGTGTCCAAGCGTTGACATTGGTTTGTGGGCCATCTGTATGCCTTCTTTTGCCAGCACACGCGCGAGCGCTTCGCTGGTTTCCTTTATGTAAGGGACGCAGACGCGCGTGGTTGAGCGGGGATGTGCGATTTCTTGTGGTCTTAGGCGTCGATCAGACTTACGTTGACGACGAGCGATTCGCTGAATAAAACTGCGCGTGTAGCCGTTATTTAGCAGGTCGGAGATGATGGTTTCTTCTTCCTTTTTTCTGTAGTCCTCCGACGAGCAAATAGTCTTCGCTCGGGACAGGAGTGCCTGGACGACCGACGCCTTGTGGCTCGCAGGGTGGTTGGATTCAAATCGGAGGTAGCGCCCAGTGTGTGTCGGTTTTCTGTATACTGTGAATTCCAATTGATCTTTTTGTCTTTTGACCAGCACGTCGAGAAACGGCAGGGCGTCGTTCTTTTCAGATTCAACGGTGAACTGGATGGCCGGCTCGATGGAGTTGAGGTGTGCCAAAAAGTTGTTCACTTCTGACTTCTTCATAATGCAGAAGCAATCGTCGACATACCGTAAAACACTTTAGGGCGTGCGGTGAAAGACTGCAGCGCGCGTTGTTCAATGGCTTCCATTGTCAGGTTGGCCGTGATGACGGAGATGGATGCGCCCATTGCGGTTCCGCTGGTCTGCTTGAAGAATTCTCCTTTAAAGCTGAAGTAGGTGCTCCCCAGGCAGAACTCGAGTAGGCGGCACAGTTCGTCCACCGTAAGGCTGGTCCGTTCGCTCAGCTTCTTGTCTCCCTCGAGGGCAGCTCTGGTTATGGCGACTGCCAGGGGAACCGGCACGCTGGTGAAGAGCGAGACGACGTCGAACGATACCAGGCTGTCGTCATCGTTTACCTTTAGTTTCGTAACCTGTTCCACAAAGTGCCCGGTGTTCCGCACATAGGTCGCTGTGTTTCCAACGAGAGGAGGAGAGTGCTGTGGAGGTAGTTCGACAATCCCCGAAGTGGTGAGGTTGTGAAATCCACGATCGGCCGGAGAGGGACGTTAGGCTTATGAATCTTAGGAAGACCGTAGAAACCGGGCGCAAGCCCATTCCTGCACAGAAGCCGCAGATGAAGGCTCCGCGCGTCAGGGTACTTCTTAAAAATTTCAGAAAGGATATTGTTCAGTTTTGTCTGACTTAAACGCAAGTTGACGGTCCAGAGAACGATGTTTTAAAGATAGATCCAATAAGTACGGCGAAAAATATTAACAAAAGATAAGCAAAGTCTTATTTTCTCAATCAGCCAAAAAAGATCTTGTTTCTGTTACTCATATATTCCGCTCTGCAAACCTTATTAACGATCCTTTGGGTCCCCACTGCTCTTCAGTTCGATTTAGGACTACTTTTTAGGACAGATATTGTTGTACGACGCCGTAGAGTACACCTGGGCCGGCTTGCTTATGCTTCGTTTCAGCTTAGGGTCCAGACGCGGGCGATCGCTACAAGCGCGAGCTCCGGGCTTTCAGCGTCCCTGCCAAGCACGCGCGCTCGTGCAATGTAAGCTTACTGTTCAGAGGCCACACGCTCGCGCTCGTAGCATCGGCTGCGTCTGGACCCAGAGCTGAAACGAAGTATAGAACGCAAGGTCACAGCTGGGACTGGTTGAAAGAAAGCACTGCCAAAGCCAACGCACGAGCTGAGCGGGACTCAGCTGCGTCTCAAGACGCTCGCGCGCCCCAGCCTTCGCAGTGCTTTCTTTCACCCAGTCTCAGCTGAGACGCTGTTCTAGCAAGCCGGCCCAGGTATTTGAAACTCCATCCCGCCGCTCGATCGCTTTCTCGCGAACGAACGAAAATCGAGAGGAGCGATTACGGCTGCGGAGGCGGTGGAAAGAACTGTGTCAGCCTCGGTGTTGCTGTTACCGCATGGTTCTGGTCGGCGTGTTTGTGCATGGTGCAGCTTTAGCGGGGAAAAAAAAAGCGAGTGCTTTAGTATAGGAATTGTTGTGTTCTACTTCGCAACTTAAAAAAGAAAAAGAAAAGAAAAAACTTTCAGCTTTTCCGCTCTGGTGAGGAAGGAAGACCAGCGAAGCTGTACGCTCGCCCCGTGTGTTTCTTCCTCGTCCTCGTCTGTTTTGCGCGCTGTTTCCTACGATGAATTCCTACTAACTCGCTCAACTACCCATTCTTCTATGATAGCTGGAAAGGTTGCTGCCATCTATGAGCGACGGCGGCAGCCAGACTGGTTGTCTCGTTGCCGCCGTCGCTCACAGATGGCGGTAGCTGTCAGAGCTTTGTGTAGCTTTGTGTCGACATTTGTTTGGTACCGGACACGAAACTTGAGAGGTATCTCTTAACAGCTCCGCTGAAAAAAGCAACATGCTAACTTACTTAACTCACGTCAACATCTTCGTCACCCGTGATATGCGCCTGTCCCGTGACCGCTTCGGTTTGTACTCAAATGAATTAATTCCAGCACACTGACCAGTGTCCGCGAGCAGGCGCGCGGAAAATCATGCAGAATCTATCCCTGTCGCTTCCGCCATCTTAAAACTACCTGCCGCCATCTACAGAGCGTTGGAGTTGCGAAGAGCAACCGTCGTGTTGCTATTCAACCTCCTATTGTGTAATCAGCAAATCGACCTCCTATTGTGTAATCAGCAAATCGACCTCCTATTGTGTAATCAGCGGCTGAGCTTACGTGGACATCCGGAACAATGGCTGGCCACTGTTCCGGGAAGTTGTTTCGCTGTGCTGATAACTTTTACGTAACTTGCTTTGGCTAGAATTTGCTTAGTGTGCTAGAGCATGGGTGATATCTGATAACAAACAACGGCGTACGGTCTATGCATCTAATGGTTACGCGGGAGATACGCGAAACGCTGAGATTGACTTCTCAGTCAATCGCACGAAAAGATACTTGCCTTGTTTGTGTAAATCGTTCTCAGAAGCTGATTGATCTCATACTGTCCCTTTTTTCTTTTTCACCTGTTTAAACAGTTAAATTTTCTACGCATCAGCCATTTACGAACAAAGAGCTATTGCGAACGAACAGCATAAAAAGAGCAGACCCTATCGCAGTCCCTTTAACAACTTGGGAAACTTGTCTGACGAAACACGCGCCCACAGAAAATGATTGTGTTTTTGCTTCTTTAGCCTGACCAGGTACGTCCGAAACCACGGGTATCTTAAAGAACACACATGTACGCAGAAAGGAAGAAACATAAAACGAAGCATATAATGATAATAATAAGAGTAAAAACTTCCGATCCTAAACGAAGGGAGACCAGCTGGCGCCTGGAGATCAAACGGTCCAACCGCGAGATTTTTGTTCTCTTATTATATCTTGTTCTTACAACATTGGGGAGGAGGGTTGGAGGGCGGGGATTCCGTTATTTCAAAGCCATTATTCTCTTGTATGATTATCGAATTTGAGTTTCGTTTTTTTTTTCTTTTCGGAACACAAAGAACTGAGTTCGATCCCAGTATACCCCCGCGGTGAGATGGAGGGACAAAGGGGGCATAAGCGAGGCTAAACGAAATCAGTTTGATCGTCGAGATGATGTTGAAACGAGTTTGGCGGGAGAAGAGCGTCTGTCTGTGTGTGCTGTGTGTGGGGATATACTTTTCATTCGGTGGCTTTACAGAGTAAGTTGGTCTCCCGAGACCCTCGGGGGCTAACTTGGATTGGCGTTGCCTTACTTTCACACCTTGCGATATATATATATATATATATTTAAAGTACAAAACGAAATTGAAGTACAAAAAATAGCTACAAGAACGCACAAAGGATAGCTTCGTTTGACGGCCTGACTGGGCGTAGATATAAAACTACCCGCTTCCGAAATAACTTTCGGACGAAAAATGACTGTGTTTTTTTTGTCTGGAAGCGTGTGGAAGGAGGAGCTCGTACAAGTACAAATATCGGCCTTGCCGTATTTATTTTTTCAATAGCCAAGCGCGTGTTAACAGTACGAAAAATGAAATAGAAGCGAGTTTCATCCACTGGAAGCGAAGAAAAGATAGTCGAGATCGGTGGCCGCGCGTGTTAGCGCTCCTCAGCTCGGAGCACGTGGAGCAAAAGCTTGCGTCGCAGAACCCAGGGATCCTGGGCTCAATCCCGACCCTTGCTCGTTTTGTTTCTAGATGAGCATCGTACCGGCGTGCGGCCGGCCGTGTGTTACTGTTGCGTGTTGCGCGTTGGAGACCCCAGGTTAGCTGTGGTACTCCGCTATTTCTAAATGTCTCAGATACAGCGGAAATTCCAGTCGCCCATTGTGCTGACTAACTTCTCGTTGTCTAAACATACTAGAATACAGTTTCAGGAACAGTAGAGGGATACATTTATCGACACTTTCGCGATGTGCTCGCGGAAGGGTGGAGAAATTAGCTGGATCTGCTCGAGCGTCGGACAATAGGAAAAACGGTTTCGTGAACAATAAAGATTGTTCCTCTCGCTTTCTACCTCTCTCTGACATGAACGTGACCGCGTTTTTTTTCCCTGCTGTTTTGAGTACGGGTGTACGTTCACTGCCCATGTGAGTCGACAGCTTGATTGAAGTACGGCCGCGATACGGATCTTAGGAAATGAAAGCGCAATTATAATTGAGACAACGAAACCGGTCAAACAACAACGGATGCCGGAACATCTATTTTTTTTTCTTCTAGAGGTGTCCTTGACGGTCGTGTTCATTGCCTCGGGTACAGACACTTTCCGAATTTCAGACTGGCCACCTCGATCACTATCAATGTTTGAGAGCGTGACATCTATGCCACAATGACAAACACCGTGAGGTGTTTAGTTTAGTTTCACCCCGAGGCTCCACGTGATGTCTATAAACGTTAATGGTGTTACAAAATCCTTATACCACCGATCCCATGGCCACAAAATTGTTTCTGAATTGTTATTTTGTCTGTGCGTCGGTCTACAGGTGGATCATCATCTCACAGGGGCTAATGCAGGCGTCAATACGAAAGGCTTCTGAAGAATGTAAAGTATTTGCAGAAATAGTGACACTTGAATTTTCGCGCGTGCTCCGAGTGTAGCGCGATTATAATCACCCGGAATGCTACGACTCTTCACTATGGTGGGCTAGAATTTAAAATTTTCCAAAGCTTGTTCGTATGAGCGAGGGTAAATAAATATGCCAGACCGAATGATACAAAGAAACACGTCGCGGAGGTTCTCATTAGTAATAACAAATATCGTGTTATTGCCGTCTATAATTATTCCAGGTGATATTATGGTTTATGCAGATGCTCGTTCGAAATATATTTTTACACAGCTTATCATGCATCTTCCGGGTGAAGGCGCAAGGGGCGAATGTCCCAGAATCACTCTTAAATAGCCTAAACTTGTGTTTTTTTTTTAAATTACTCTGTACCTGTTGTTGTGAACAAGGGGCAGGTAGATGCTACTTACTTCGACCTGTCTAAAACATTCGATAAAGTTGACCATGGACTGCTACTGAACAATATTTCTTTATATGGTCGTTGTTTGGTATTATGTATCTGGTTTAAAAGCAATTTGTCACATCGTAGGAATAGTGCTTGCATTTCTGGCACCCACTCGACAATGTTTCGTTCAACTTCAGGTATACCTCAGGGGTCTATTGTTGGGCCGCTTTTGATCTTGATATATGTTAGTGATATAGCATCATATGTCAAAAAGTCTGAAAAACTACTTTTCGCGGATGACGTCAAGATTTATATGAGTGTCAGTTCTCTTGTTGATTGCAACGTACTTCAAAGCGACGTGACTAACATACTGCGCTGGTATTCAGCGAATAGCTTGCTTCTAAATCTTCTTAAGTCTAAGGTTCTTTCTTTGTGTTGACGCCATGATGTTATACCTTTCACCTACGTTTCAGGGGGCGCAAATCGAACGCATGACTGTTGTTGAGGGTCTCGGTGTGTACGTTGATAGCGTGCTTTCGTTCAATGCTCATGTGTCTTTTATTGTCGGAAACGCAACGACAATGCTGGGCATGATTTTCCGTATGACTAAGCAGTTCAGAAACCCTGCATGTTTGATTCGTTTCATTTGTGCGTTAGAACGATCTAGGCTTGAATTCGGTTCAGGTTTTTGGAATTCGCTATCTCGCACGCAGTCGTTGAGCATTGAATACGAGCAGAGAAGTCTGATACGCATTGTTATTGATAGACACATCCAACGTCGCTTTTATTATAATTATGATTTTTTTCTTAATAGAGTTTCTTTCGTACCTTTGTCAAGCAGAAGGCTAGAACGTGATCTAGTTTTCTTGTACAACGTTGTGAATGGGGCGTTCGTCACTGACTTGCTTTTGGGCAGTGTTAATTTTCACGTTCCATGCCGTGTTCCTAGACATTTTACTATTTTTTACTTGAATTCAATTTGTTGTGCGTTGCCAATGTCTCGTTTCCAGACTTCGTTCAATAGAAGCGTGTTGTCTAGCCTGGATATATTCTGTGACATTTCACTTTTCCGTAAAAGTGAAGGTACCTCACGGCAACCATTTAGCGTACGTACTTACCGCGCATCTCTTCTACTGGTCAATGTTATGCTATCTCGACCTTTGATCGGCCATGTCTGTCCGCTTGGTTTTTATTTTTTTAATTTTGTGTACCAAAGTGAAAACCACTGTTATTGTTTTGGAAACATTAATTAAAGATTTATTACTTTATTATTATTATTATTATTATTGCTATAATTATAAACTTACATTTTTTTTAGCCGGATATCAGTTCATCGTTGAAATAAACCAATAGCTAGGTGGCGCAAGTGGCTGCCCGATTAAAAGGGGTTCAGCTCTGCTTATTCATACATCCAGAATATTGCGGTTGGGTGTCTCTGTGCCAATCTAATACCGTTATTCTGGTGGATGGTGAAAGAAGTTGAATTCCTGCGTGAACCTTAATTTTGAGCTTGGGTCCAATCATTTTGTTGGCCCGCACATGTTTTTCTAAATTTAATAAAGGACTTTACTCGGGTCAGCGCTTCGTACAGACGGTTGTTTCTTTGTCGCCACTAAAACTAAAAACGAAAAAGAAAAAAAAACTGCATGGCGAAGGACTTGACATCGTCTCTCGTCGACGCTTCCTAAAGCATCGTGAAGTGGGTGGTCTGCATATTAGCTCCTGCTGTGTTACTGATGTGGTCATAACTGGCTCTGCCCTGTCTCCATTAACTTTTCATTGGCTATGTCTCGGCTCTATAATACGTTCCTGATGCTTCAGTGGTGTGCATTTTGGCTTAATCTTGCTTTTCGCTGAAAACACCAGGTGGCGCTTCCAAGCATGCTCGAGCAAGCACGTGCCATTGACACTGCCTTTTGTATGACGCGAACAATTCTGACAAGTAAACAAAAGTCCCACAAGTGAGATCGCAGCACTGGCCGATAAACAATACCAAATAGAAAATTGCAAAACTTTAGCGTATTAATTCACGTCCTGCGTTATTTAAACCGACAGGTAATATATCAAAGATACAAAAATATATTCTAAAAGCGTTATCTTCCTATGTGTCCCGTCATGGTTACCAATCTAGGTTGCTGCAGGAGAAAAAAAAGACATGCTAGTTTGCCAGAAAACGAGAGAAAAAGGGGAGAACGAAGATCACTTAGCCGAAACGTCGTCTCGGTTCGGTTAAGTTTCTGACTCTCCCCATTGTTTCTTTTCCCCGCTAGGGTAGGAGGTCCCCACGGGAATCGTCACAGCGGTTTAGGGAGTCTGAAGCCTGGACAGTAAGGAAAATAATCAAAAAGAAAATACCAGACAGTAACAGTGACGATGACGGCAACTCGGTCCAGAGGGAACGGTGGTTGCTGGGGAAAAGTTGAAGAGTGATTCGGCCCATTGTTTTGCTGCTTGGGGAGGGGGCTGGGGAGTTACACAAACAGTGAATGGACCTGGGCTTCTGGTGTGGGAGATTCGGGAGCTGGGAAGGGGAGGGAAGATCAGGTGGGGAAACTGGAGTTGTTTGGGACGGCAGCGAAGTCCCAGGTTGGGGAATTAAACCGAACGTGGGGAGGAACCACGATCCCCAGGGCATCCGGACGGGTGCGAGGGGTAGGGAAAGAGCTGAGTGCGGCGTTTAAATGGGGACGACTGAGAGTCAAGAAGAACGAACGAGCCAGTGAGGGTACAGTGAAAAATCGAAAAATTCAGTCTCGTGAGACGTCTAATGACACACCGAGATAAAATTTCCCTAAACTTTTTGGTTATGGGACAACAGATTCATTGCAAAACGAGACATCAGATTGTTAGGAATTGGTATTATTTAAGCAATCAAAGGGGGTGTTATTTTATTTTAAGAAATGTACAATTGAACATGAACGCACCTTTGACCTTTGAGTTCTACTTCATTGCCAAGCATAAAAGGTTTTCTCAACAACATTATTTAATGAAGCAAGAGAACATAGTTTAAATGTGTAATGTGGTAAGCTCGCGTAGTTGGTAAACGGAATACATGGTGAATAACGGCCAACGAAACGACAGTGACAAAGGAGATCCACACAAACTACACACAAGTTATCTCACGATTTACTCCTGGGCGACGGACACACACTGGACGTGACGTTTCGAAATTGGTGCCGAGTTATATTTTTATGTGTTTATTTGTCCTCGCGCTGTAGCAGAAATCCGAGTAAGTATATAAAAACACTCTTCAGACGACTCATCAATGGACTAATCGGTAATGAATGATGGTGCGTTTAGGATACACATCTAATTTACACGATTTGCGAACTTGTTCCATTCGCTGCGAGCTTGAAACAATATTGAGTTTATTGATTCGAAGTTTACTAACGCCTACCGTCTACTGGGGCGCACGAAAACTAACACAAGCACGAGGCACGGGAGCGAGAAATGTGATATTCGCTGGGAAAATGTAGATAAATAAGGGAAAACAATTACATTCCTTTTGTTCTTTAAAAAGAAAAACTTTTCTGACGGTTTCAGACGGTTTCAGATTCGCGATAGCTACCGTCTCCAGTCGGGTCCCACTCGGTAACAGCTACATCGAATATTCAGCCAATATCCGTGTTCGTGAACAAAATAAAACAAAAAAAGACCCGCTCTAATCTTGAAAAATTTAGTCTAGCCCATCCAACGTCGTGAATATATCCCGAGACTATGCACATCCCGAACCCAAAGATCACCTGACACTCGTACGGCATCGATTTCTGTCCGATGGCTTGCATCGTCCGCTTGGCTTCGCTGTAAGATAAAACGAAATACACTTTTTAGACAAAACCCCGAGACTGGGGGAAAAGAAGGACAACAGAACACAAAGTTTTCAGACTTTGTGTTGTGTTTTCCTTCTTTTTCCCTCCAGTCCCGGGGTTTTGTCTGAAATGTTAAACCATCACCAGCTTGTTTGCGCCCTAACTTTTTGTTCGAAATATACTTCTTTTTTTTCTGTAGAAGTTAACATACTGCAACGAAAACGAATTGCTGTCCCAGGGCACATTGGTTTCAGTACTTAGTGGAAGCCGGTAAATAATTTTGAGGTGCCATTCAATCATTTAACCTGGCGCTTAACTCGATTTTCAGTTAGCCGCCGTTAGAGTGAGTGGTCGAACGGCCGGCAGAAGAAAGAACAATCAATATTTTGACATGGCGCCGTCTCAGGTTTCTAATCTTTCAATATTTAGTTAGTTTTCTTTCTTTATATATACAGCAGTCTCCTTCGATTGTTCGATCAATGGATCCTAAAAAATATCTTAAAAAGACAAAAATGTTGTCGAGTAAGCGGAGGCTTACGCAGATGCGGAAGCAATTCACTGCTTGCGCTTTTGAGCAAATCGGTGCGGAAAAGTGGACTCGCTTTTAATCAATAATTCAGAGCGACCGCTTTCACGTGGTAAATAAGTTAGCGAGGGACCCACAATCCAATTCGGTACAAGGAAAGAAGAAAAAAAATTGACGCGAAAGAAGGAGGCGGTGGTTGCTGAAATCGATGACGGAGATTTTGTCGCGCAATCCGCCTTGAACCGTGGCCAAAACGTGGAATGCAATATTCAAGAGAGTGATCAGACATTCGGGAGTTGTTGTGCATGAAGAAGCATACAGGTGTGAGCAAAGGCCGTTGTTTGCTGCCGGGGTACATGCGTGATCCATTCGTCGGGTTTGTTCCGTTGAACTGCGGCAGCATCGCCGAGGAGCTCCAGGCCCGAACCTTTCCTACTCAAACGTCATTAGTAGTGGACCAACGCAGCGCCGTCCTACCTGGAGTCAGCGCGTCACCGCCACAGGGTGTCCCGCGGAGTCTCGCATTGAGCGCGACGCTAACCACGCGGCGACGCCCAGACGCACGCGTCTGTTGCAGTTGCTGCGTCTCTAGTCGAACTTCAGGGTGTTTACCGCTTGGGGCCGGCCGAAGGTCCACGAGCGATGACGTCATGCGGAAGCCTTGTCTTCTATGAAGTACTGACTTAGGGCGGCCTTGGGCTTGTCCCATCGTCATTGAGTCTTTCCTATCTTCGGTTAAACCAATCGCGTACAGTGACTGCCTCAGATCCAGGCCTTTTTCTTTTAAAGCATGGAATGCTTTTTAATGGGATGCTGAACCAAATGTTTAATCGTCCCTAATAAGTGGCGCACGACTTTTCCACGAGTCATCAGCCGCCGGTGTAGGCGAGTACACGCGACAAAATTTACGTCAGTATCCTCCGTGCACAGTTAACAGGGACTTTTAGCAAACCATCACCGTGTTCGGCGTACCGCACTGCCGCAGTCTTTGAAGCATGCTTTTAGGCGGGCGCCCAGCTGATACAGCAGGGCGCGCGCTCAAAAGCATGCTTCAAAGGCTGCGGTAGTGCGGCACGCTGAACACGGTAACGGTTAGCTAAAAGTCCCGAATATGAGAGAAATGTGGGGCGCCGAGGAAAACTGACCGGCTCTTCACCTCCACATTGGGGTCTAGGCACGCAGCCAGGATTGGTTCGGGGGGGGGGGGCGGGGCCGCCCATAACAAAATCCTGCTATGAGGGGGAGGGGGGAAAGCCGCAGACAAAATGGAAGATTGTCGGGGGGGGCGGCGGGCACCATGGGCCTCCCCCTGGATACCAGGTGCCTCGTGGGGATAAAACCTAGGCAACTAATGGGTCTAACGAGCACGTAGCTTCCACTTGTGGCGATGAAAAACCTTTCTTTATTCTGTTTTTTTCCCGGAGCCCACACATTTCACTGTCGTCTTAAGCGTGAATGGAGAATACTGACACGGCCGACTGCTGGCTCGTGGAAAGGTCGTGCGTCACCTATCATGGCCAACCTCCCAAATCCCAAAATTTTCTCCGTCCGTCCTTCCGTCCGTTTGTATATTTTCCGCTAAATTTAGCGGGGAAGTTGATGTCACGTGACCTGACGTCATGGGACCTACAGACCAATTCAGTTTCTCCGCTAAATTTAGCGAAAATATTGGCGTCACATGATGACCCGTACACCACATCAGTTCCCGATCACGACTAGAATATTAAACAAGGGTAACTCATGCGCAAAGAAGCTCTTTTGTATTAAAAACAAGGCCATAAACTTTAAAAAAAAATCGTAGCATCTACGAAAAAATAAAATAAAAAATACTCCGGTTTGAAGTCGTAACTTTCTCCCTTGCGTCTACCAGTTCTGTCGATTTCTCGAAATCGCTGCCAGTTTACATTCGTGTCACCTGGTGGCTGTAAAACCCGACATTTTACCAATGGACAAGACTATATAGACGACTGCGGCGTTCCACACGAAACGCTTTCTTTTTCGTTCAGTTCTTCTTAAACTCGACGGGAGACAACGAAAACGAGACCATATCTCGCAGGACGAACGAAAGCAAAGTTACGCACGCATGTGCCACTGGGCCTATACGTGCCATATTATTTATATCAAAATACAACAACAACAACAAAGCTACAGCGTCGTCCACGCTATTGAGGGAGGAACCCGAAAATTTTCACCTAGCCCGCCAGATGGCACCCCAAAAGCCGGCGCATGCGCGCTGAATCCCCTGCAGGGGGCTTCCATTCCAGCCAATCAGAGAAGCCCACGAGAGCAGGGACGCTTCAAAGGGCTCGCGCGCCGTGAGTACGGCGACCTTTGGCTGGGGCCTTTTTTATGGGTATTATTATTATTGCTGTAAATTTTTTTATGACAAATCGATTCGCCTATTAGCCACATGTGTCGCCGGGGAAAAAGTCGGAACTTCACCCCGGCTTTTATTTATGGGCACGGATTTATTATTTCCATTCCTCGACGTTCGTTTTTGTCTTGCTCTGGATAATCGAAAATAATTTTACTATTTTAAACTCACAACGCCTGCTTTTATGATTTTTATACTTCTTTTTCACGTTCCGACCCATTGTTTGTAGGAACGTGGGCCTTTCGAAAGTGCAGTCAGAGCTGACCCAGTGATCAATGGCTCAACGTAAGTATTGGGTACTGCCTCTAATAAAGCTCCGCGCACAAAGGCTACTTTTTTTCGTTTATTTTTTTCAGAGGAACATAGACAGCGTGAGTTAATAATTTTATAGAAAAAACAAATGTTCAGGTAAAGGTAGAGACACCATTCTGATGTCCATTGATTTATGGATTGAAACACGTCTTTAATTATTAGTTACTGCTCCGCTGTTGTCCATTGGTGTCTGCTGATTGCTGAAATCGAAGGCACGAAAATGTTTCATTTGGTTTACTGGGCATCAGAAACCTCAATAAACCAATGATAATTTAATTATATTTTAGTGAAGCTCTACATAGTTCTTTTTCATATCAATACACATGTGCCCATGCACTTAAATGTGGAAGTAATTATTTTTTATTTTAATTAATGTGTGCATGATACGTTTGTCGATACTGAAAGCAAGACATTAACTGAGTAATATCATAAAATCATATTTGCTTTACCGGTAAGTTTAAATGGTTCCTGACGTTAAGAGCTTTTTTTTTTGCTTTATTTCTTTGGAATATTATGTACGTAGCAAAGTAAGAACTGCATCAGTGCAAAATTAGTGTGAAAACAAGGTTATTCGTTATAGTTGTCATTTTACATAAATCAAAATACTGATATCGTCGTTTTGTTTCATATTATACAGGGTGATTCAGGTAAGAGGAAAAATACTAAAAAAAAAGAACTTGAAATAAATGCACAATTTTTTCGGAACTGCGTTGAACATGGCGGCGAACGAAAGGCTGCAAGTGTGAAGTGCTTATTATACACTAACTTAACAAAACGTCGCTTATTAACTTTTAGCCTCTTGTTCTATCTAGCATGTTTTAATTAGAAATTTGCATACCGTCGTTTAGTGAGGCTAAGGCAGTCGAGAGATCTCAACTGCTTAGGCTCCAAGTTATTGCGAGGTGAATTTTGGCAATCACGGAAAGGGAAATCGAAACCAACTCGGAAAAAGCGCTTTAGGAGCGGAAACAGTTTCGCTGCCAAAGAGGCGTCAGTGTGTGACTTGTGGTGACACGTAAGTTGCTGTGCGCACGTGCACCAAAACCCCTTGCCCAATCCCAAGTCAGCTCACGGCCTGCTCCCTCGAGCAGATTCAAAATTGACAGTCATCTCGTTGCGTCTCTCAGGTACGATAACTGGAGCTTGTGTTTTTCTTTTATTATTTTTACACCAATGAGTTCTTGGGCAGCGAAACTGTTTACGCTCCTCGCGCGCGCTTTTCCGAGTTGGTTACGATTTCCGGCTACCGTGAATACCGAAATTCTCCACTCAATAACTTGAAATAGATTGTTTTTTTCGAGATATCGCAACTGCTTTAGCTTCAGTAAACGACTCGCTGCAAACTCTCTCATTGAAACATGATAAGCTTAAACAAAATTATAAAAATTTAAGTAGTGGCTCTTGGTCATTTAAGTATCCAATGAGAACTTTACGCTGGGGCCCTTGCGTCCACCGCCGTGGACAATATAATCTTGAAGGGATCGTTTCTTTGTTTCAAGTTAACTTTTTTTTTGTATATACAGTCACTCTTACGTGAAACACCCTGCATGTACACTGCGTCGAGGCAAAAGTGGTATTCTATTAGGCGTTGAATGTTAAGACATGTAAGAGTCAGATCCGGCGTTAAGGTATGGAAGGTCGCGGCGTCCGTTGGCCCTGTAGATGAGAAATTGAGTCATTGGGGCTCGGCTGCTCATCTGGTCTCTTTCGCGTGGAACACGCCATAGTGAAACAGGACCGCGCGCCAGTACATCGCTTTACATAAAGCCGACCTCGCCTTTTGTATGCAAACAATGCGCAGCTTCACGTCATAATTTAAATAAATATTGAGTTCTGTTTTGTGGTTAATGTAACTGCATGTCCAGAAGAAAGGGCGTATTCATGACCTGTACTTTGTAGTTGTGCTTGTGTTTTTTTATTTTCTTTTTTTTTCTGCTGAACAATGTAGCAGAGTGCTGGGATCCTGTCAGCAAAAATCTACACTCTAAAAAAGAAAAAAAAGTGTGTGCATGTTTATTTTTTCGCGGAACACGAGACAGTCACTCATAGCCAATCACAAGAGACGAATCCCAGCCAATCACGAAGCTCATAACATGATCAGACCAAGAAAATGCCGATGTGCACGCGGGACAATGAGCTCGACGTTTCATTTGCTAACCTTCACTGCGCACACCGCGTTTTCTTGGTCTGATCGTGTTATGATCGAGCTTCGAGGTAGACTGGGATTCTTCTATTGTAGGCCGTGATTGGCTGTCTCTGCGTCCTGCTGGGAAGTGAACGTACAAACTTTCTTTAGAGTGAACTTACCGTTTTGCCCTCGCACCACCCGTGACTCGGGGACTCCAAATAGATTATCCGTATATTGGGGTTTAAAGTGATTGAAAACCTGCCTGAAAACAATGCACTTGCACGTCAACGACGTTTTTTTTTCTTTTTCTCCGCCGATTTTTTTCGACTCATCGATGTGCTACACGGAGAGTGGTGTCAAATCGTACGGGGGTCTCCTACACAAAGGAATAAGGCTTAACATGAGTCATGAAAACCCGGAGGGTGCAGCACGGACAGAAAAATGAATTGGAACTTGTCACGTTCAGTCCGCTATCCCGCAGCAGGGCACAGCGGTGCGAGTGACGGTTGTATACATCACAAAGCACTCAGCTTAGAGCCCCGGAAGCTGCTGGCAATGGGGGGCATATTCAAATCGCGAAGACTCGTGCCAGGAAAGGGCGGGGGGGGGGGGGGGGGGGGCGGAGGTTCGGCATCCCGTTGGGAACGTGCCCCAAAAGGAGCATCTGTCGTCGTGGGTTCCGCGCTATGATTTGGAGGGCGAAGTGTTGCGAAGCGGCACGTTTCTTTCGCTCGTTTGCAATTCTACCGGCGCAACGTGGAAGGGCGGCGTTTGATCAGCTGTGATTCCGATTCTTGGAAAGAGTCTAAGTGAGAAAAAACCTTAGTCCGTCCTGCGTGAATACGCAATACAGTTACAGCAATGGATGCGACACCTTATCGCACCCTCATATATCGTTTTTGTATGTCTGAGTAAACCCGCGAAGCCGTTATGCTGACCTTGGGGTGATACGCCCCTTCTGCCGTGGGTGGCCAATGTCTGCTCGGAGACTGACAACGCTCTGCTTTGTTTTATGCACGCAGAAGAGCTCGAAGGGACGCGGCCTCTGGGGCCGCGATGCGGCGTCACCGCGCAACCGCGGCGTCATGTAACTGGCGTTACGCGAGACTCGTATGCGGGCTGTCCTCAACGCGCGCGATTTATTAGGCGTCGCGTTGAAAGCGTCCGTGTGGCTCTGGGGCACGTTCTGTTTCGCTTGCACGTGACTACGCTTTCCGCGCGTCACGGCACTTTCTATCGAAGGTCACGGAAAACTCACGACAGTGTTTTGGATCGCCTCCATCCATGGACTCGTGGCCGGACGTAAGGTGAAACATGGTTGACCGTGACGTCGGTCCGCCCTTCTTTCTGGTGGCCAGAAGAGACTCGGTTAACTCAGCTGAAGTTACGCTCCCCCCCCCCCCAAGTCCGCCATGTTTTTGTTTTTTTTTCTGATAGCAAGAACTGTCTTGTTAACGCGGCGGAAGCTACCTTCTTATGGACCATTTCCCTGATTATGTTTGACCAAGTGACGTGCGTGCAAGCTATGTATAGCGCGCTTGATTCACAACCAACAAACCCGAAATCAAATTAAAAAGAAACTACAGCAGTTTTTGTTTTTAGCATTTGGTGATGTCGACGACAACTTCCCAAAGTCCCTTGATACCTCTTTTACGAGTAGCTGCAACCAATACAAATAACAAAGCACACTCAGCTGAAACAAAATGACGTCATTCAGTTCAGTCCTCGGCTGTGCGCCGACATCTCGCTTCCTAAAACCTGCACCGTCACCCTGCTTCGAAGAATGTCCCTGCTTATAGGAAGCTCTTATCTAGAAAGTGAGTAGTCCATAGATCACTGCATCGTCATTTATTTATTTATTTTTTTTGGTGGGGGGGGGGTTTACAGGGCATAACAGCGATCGCTAAAGAAGTACTTTGGAGCACGATGCTTGTCAATCCAATATTCCTGACAGCCACCACACCATATCTAGATATCTAAGCCGCCATGCTTAATATGTGGCGTCACCTAAACAAGGCTAAAGCGGAGCAGAGCTTTGACACGAGTGCTTGCGTCATCGCTTGGCTTGTAGCCCGGGCTCAATCATAGATACGGACGAACGCCAACGAGGCACTGGTTCCCCCATCCCCACCCAGGAGCTGGCCTTCTTCGGGTGACGACGAAAATTCAGGAGCACAACTTAAGGCTTTGAGCGGCAACACGACACTCTCGATGAGAAAGTCTATGTTCCGAAATACTGAAGTTTCAATGCCTTAAGGCTGGTTCACACGCCCGCCCGAGTCTGACCGAGCACGACCGCAGCGGCTTGTGACGTAAATTCTTTTACGGATTGCTATGGCAACGGGGCTGTTGCTGGGCGGCCTAAAACCCCGTTGCCATGGCAACCCGTAAATGGAGTAACACCGCAAGGCCGTTGCTGGCCGTAGTTGGTGCGAATCGCGAGTGTGGAATCTCCCTTTAGACAGGCGTCCCTACGTACGTACGCAAAGGCGCTGATTCTGTCCGGACGTGGTCTGGGGTCTGCGCGGCGTCTCGTGATGGATGTCTTGTAAGGCGCACTTGTATGGTTCCTGACATCGTCTCTACGATACCGTTCCTGCACGTGCGGCGATTAGCTTGTGAAGTCGTTTCAGAGTAGAAAGAAGGTTCTTCAACTTGAACACAATTATTTGCGTCCCAGATGTGGACCCTGCTGACTGCGCGGGTTTCCTCTATCTGAAGAAATCCAAGAAAACGGAAAATGTAGCCTTATTTTGTTTCTTCCAGGAGCTATGTATTTTAGTTTTTATTGCACTTGTTAAGGAATTAACCTGACAGACCGGTATTTCGTTATTGTTTTCCAAATAAATACTTCCCTTCTTGATATGAACATCCCTTCGTTACTTTAATTACCAAATAAAATTTATTTTTTACAAAAAAGCAAACAAAAACACAAAAAACAACAAAATTTGTTTGTTCTTTTTTAATTTTTTCACTCATATCGACTATAGTCACTGATCGAGTATGGCCACTTATATAATAAGAGCGGCGGGAGACTACTTCGTTTGCACACCACCAGCGCCAGCATCCTGCTTTCGATAACACTTGGGCAAGAGCACGACGAAAGGCAGAGGCGGGTGCTGGGAGTTGGCCTTGCGAAGAGAATTCAGCATTCTTGTCCGGTGAGCGACAAGCTCGATTACTGCTAGGAAAGTTCAAGGAACTCCAAGATGAACGCCTTTCTGCTAACGTGGTACTGAAAATCACGTTTATTGATTGAATGAGGTGCTTGGAGATTCATTATCTTTAAAGGTGGCTCTGCGGCAATATGCTGAGATATACGAGCGCCAATTAGTCAGTTTGCCCTATTCATGCAGGCAGTTATTTTATTGCTACGTCATTTTTTTACGCCAAACTGCTTCAAAGTACTTACCCTGCTACGTCCTGCTACATTTTCGACAAAACTTGGGGAATTTGCGCCAACATTGCGCCGAAAGTCAATATCACTGAAATGCTTAAAATATTACACCTCAGGCTTCGCTACGCGGTCAGATAGTCACAGTAGGCTTGTGCGAATTTTCGGAACTTTCGATTATATTCTCAAATATTATACTATGTGATTTCGTTTCTATCAAGCACGGACAACACTCGGAAGTTTCGCTATATTTGTCGTGTGCGTGGTCTGTTCAAAGCAGACTTGTGCCTATCTCAAATACTCTACTCAAGATACTGTATTTCAAATACTTTTTGAAGTATCTTGGTATCTTGCAAATACTTTTGATCGAGAGTATTTAATACTCTATTTTAAATACATTTCTGAGTATCTTGTACTCATTATCTCAAATACATTTTTGACATTCCGCCATTTTCCGAGTTTTTCGGTGTGAAGTGGCGTGGGCGTGGCACGAGCAAACGTGAACATTCTTTCGAGCAACCAAATCCTGTTGCTAGCTCCGATTAGCTAAGGTGACTTTGGTTGGGAACCCTTTGGTTGAGCTCGTAAGAAAAACATCGCTTTTTTGCCGATTGTGACTCATATTTCAGCCCAAAGTTCGTACAATGAAGGTTTTTCCCCTCGCCTTCCCAAAGGCGCTTTTTGTTTCCTAGAGTTTCCCCCGAAAAATCCTCAAACAAAAGGGTGGTTTTACGGAAGTTAGGATTGAATGCCACACTGAGGCGCGACGCAGACCGGGAAACGACCTACGACAACAATGCAGACTTGAGTGTCAAGAAAATAACAAAAAAAAAAAAAGAGAAGTGGACAGAAAAAAAGAAGACATTTTTGTTTTGCTTGTTGTATATTTGACCCCCCTACGGCAAAACGTCTAGGCTTCCTTTTGTTTATTTTCTTTTTGTCGTCAGTCCGTCACTTATTGCTCTCGCGAACAATGTCTGTAAGCGAACATTGATAAGCGGAGAACAGGACAGGAAACGAACTAAAAGCTGGATGACCTCTCAAAATCCCAACAAAGCGCCCCCAACGCTGAGTGCCTTTCTGAACGCAACCAACTTGAAGAAGGTGCGACCACTGCCGATGGCTTTTATGTGGGTTCTCTTTGTTATCCATTCACTCATATCCGTATCCCAAGTTCGTTTATAGTGAACTCCCCATATAGGGAATATGGATTGTAGTTAAACGATGCGTCTAAGGTGCGCCGCAGGACGTGATATTCAGCGATGTCACTATAGCTAAAGCGACCTCTTTATTTCTGTCCCAGAAATGTTTTGTAACATGTATCAGTGATATTGCCATGCGCGTCGCCTGAGCGAGCGCGAGGCCGAATGGTTACCGCGCTTGGCTCTCGCGCGGAGCCTCCGGGTTCGACATAGAGAGTTTTAGAATAGCGTTTCTGCCGCGGGTCGATAAATAAATAAAAAAGACCGGCGCCGGCTGGGATTCGAACCGTTGACCCTTTGATCAGCAGGCAGACGCGCTAACCACAGAGCTATGAAGGCAGTCATTCAACGCACTCTAAACGGTTGTTTATATCTTTACCATAGGACGCGCTTTACAGCGCTGTCACAGCTACCGGTGCGCGCGCGTTCCATGCACGAGGGCTCATTCCGCTCTCGTGAGGCTGAGCACGGCCGCTAGCTCACCCTCTCCCGCGCTCGGGAGAGGGTGATGTAGCGACCGTGCTCAGCCTCACGAGGCGGAATGAGCCCTCGTGCATGGAACGCGCGCGCACCGTAGCTGTGACAGCGCTGTAAAGCGCGTCCTATAGTAAAGATATAAACAACCGTTTAGAATACCGTTGGTTGAGACTAGCTGAGACGCCAGAAAGTCTGGTCGGTACCATTTTGAGTGTTTGTGCGTATGGCGCGTGCTTTGCTCGCCTTCCTAAAGTGACACAAACGCACGTGCTGGGCTGCGGAGATCGTGCGCAGGGCTGTGAAAGTGTCAACAAATTTAGAATCGCCTCAGAGTGGGCTGGCGTATCTAGAGTGTGCCGGCCACCTGACGAACGCGCATAACTCCGCACCGTTTGATGCTATTCGCATTAACGTAGATAATCATTCCCAAAGGATGGGTTCTGCTGATTTATTCTTTCAGCTTGACATTCTCGTAAGTTCGAGAACCTTGTCGTGCTTTGATCGAGTTACGAATATTGCATCGCCAGGAACGTACTGCGCCGAGATGTTCGACAAACCACGCGGGTACAAAGGTGCTCCACGTGGCGGTGAAGCTTGCGCTGGGAACCTCGTGGTTTCGATCCCCACGCCCCGCGCCTTTCGATCTGGATAGAGTTTCGTACCGGCACGCGTTCGTGTGGTCACTGCTGCGTGATGCACGTTAAAAAACCACGGGTTAGCGGTTGTACTGCACTGGCTAAATTTCTCATCTACAGCTAAGCGACCGGTCGCCCGTTGACGCGTACCATCATGCAGGCTGCCTGCGGCTGCACTGAAAAGCAAGCCAATTTTCTCTTTTTGGGTTCGGCGAAAAAAAAAACAGTCTCGCCCAGCGCTCGGTCCTGCTGTTTCGCCGGCATCGACTTGCCTGCGGCGTAGCCGCTCTCTGGCGCAGGGGCAGAAGTACAAACGGACTGGACGGACAAAGCAAGCCTTGTCCGACCGTCCGTCCGTCCGTCCGGCGATCGTGCTCACATAAAAGAACAAATGTTTGCGCAGTCGATCAAAGGTCGAACCTGTGCGGGGAGACCCCAATGGATTTCTGGTCCATCGCCCTCAGCCACTCGGCCTGCGACTGCGGGACGAGTAGGAGGCTCTGAAGATGTGGTAGTGACGCTCAAGCTAGCTGGGGTTTCTGTCATGGATGAGGCGTTGCATGTAGCCATGCTCAGCGTCTATACAGGAGGGACTGCGGGTCAGGTCAAAAGCGCTGCATAATCGTCGCTAAACTTGGCACGTGCATTGGCTCAGCGTTTATAGACGAGAGGGCGCTGCGGTCAGATGCTCCAATGCAAGCCACGTTCCGTACCTCACATGCTCTTTCTGACATGGACCGCTGACTTAAGCGGTAGAGGTGCGTTCCCACGGCTTCTAGCGGGTCCAAGCTCAGTCCGCTAGAAGAACCACTGGCTCTGCATTTCACGAACCATAAAGCGGTAATAATGAAGTCGAAACGCAACCCGGAACTCAGCACTACCTATGAGCAATAAAAAAATCAGCACCATCAGCACTACCTATGAACAATAAAATCAATTATCATCAGCTCCACCAGAGCTTCGCCCCAATCAACATCATTCACCACCTAGAGATGCGGCCAATTTTTATTTGTTTTGGGCACCAAGTTCGCCTCATTAAACATTTAGTTTCTTCAGTTATTCACCGCCTCATCATTTGTCATTTGTGACAATATTCTGCTCCTTATAGTTGGACTGCATAAAATAGCCTTACGATGTTCTTTTTCTTTTCTGTTTTGTGCTGGTTCGCTTAAATAAACCATTCTGGTATATCTGATTTGCGCAGCTGTATAATTGTAGTTGTCACTGAGCGTCGATTTAAATTACGCAGTGCGGAAGTACCTTCAAAAGTAATTGAATTACATATTTAAGTATTTGTATCCTACCCAAGATACTTTACAGTGAAAGTAACTTGAGTAGTATTTTAAATACTTTATGAAGCAGGTATTTAGTAACTTAACTTAAATACTTTTATCAGTATTTTGTCCAACACTGGTTCTAACCGTTTGGATAGCTTCGTTGAGTGCGCTTCTTTGCTTGCACTCTTGCACTGCAGTGAAGCGACAACCACAAAATGGATTTCGCGATTTTGTTTATCTTGCTTTGCCGCAGCGCAACCGCGTCTTAAGGAGAAAACACCCTTCCAGAGAAAGACCTGGCACGATTTATAATCAAGCTGTGGCTCTTATACGTATTCTAAAAGGAACTTGAACTGAAACACAAAGGAAATGAGACGGTATGCACTTCAAGTCAAATAATAAG
Source organism: Ixodes ricinus (assembly GCA_037355805.1). Lineage (NCBI taxonomy): Eukaryota > Metazoa > Arthropoda > Arachnida > Ixodida > Ixodidae > Ixodes > Ixodes ricinus. Next base: position 142,957 of record JAZHYW010043965.1, on the reverse strand, counting down.
TACACCAGGAGGCACGTCGTACTCGAATTTAAATATTATAAATACGATGTACTCACAAAGTAAAGCACACATACTTTTTAACATCATCCTTTATGATGTCCTTTCATTCATCTATACAGTGGCTTACTTTGGCTAGCTGTTCGGCCTATTGTGAAGCCTGGAAAAAGCATTGGTTTTTGTGGGCCGGGGGGGGGGGGTGAGGTGCTCGACGCTGATTGGTGAACCGGCAGGTCATGTGACCAAAGGGGTAGGCAAGGACGAACTCCACCACCTGTGCGCATTGAGTGAGAGGTTCTGGAAGATCGCCAGGTTCTTTCAGCCTGGTTAGGATAGTGTCGCTTCATTCTAGGAACAAGTGTCAAGTGTACACGTGGTACACGTGAAACTATCTGACGAAGAGCGCCGTAAATGTGGGCGTCTGGCGACTGGAAACTCGGAGTATCGGTAAACGTTTCTGATGCCAGAGCGTTTCACGTGTTCACTACAATTACCCAGCTATTTACTATAAGTGTTTTTGTAAAACTGTTATTGCCCTTAAGGGTAATTGGGGGTGCATCTGTTATTTCCGGAAATGGCGGCGAATATTGGATAAAGTCGAGTGCTAACTAAGTAGTTGTTTCTCTCTCGCTGAAAAACTATTTAACAAAATAAACTTATGAGGCACTTTTTTGTCGAAAATAATCTCTGGAGAAGGGGACAAGGGACAAAGGACAGACACAAATCTGGAAATTTGTGCTTGTCCTTTTCTCTTGTTCCCTTGCTCACACCTTTGCATTTAGTTGCATTATAATCACTTCTTTGTAACTGTCTTCTAGCCGCCAAAACTTAAATCAGAGAAATGACCATTGGTGTCTGGAAAGAAGATAGAGCGTCTTTACATGGCAAGCCATTTTTTCTTCAATTTTGGGTAAAGTACTTTAAGGTTGGGAGTTTTACTTTCTTCGTGAAGTGTCATAAAAATTATACAAAGTAAAGTACAAGTGCATGCTCAGAGATTGTACTTCAAGTTAGGTACACGTTTTTTAAACCTACTTGAAGTAGGAATTTAGGTACAATGTACTTAAAATATTTCCCAACACTGAATATATTTAAGTATGATAGAGTGCAATACCCTGAAGATATACTTCTCAACTTTGAGATTTGAAAGGATAATTCAGTATTGCTAAGATTTTCTGAGCTGCTTTATAGGTTTGTTATTTATTGAAACTCTCTTCTTTAGTTATAATATTTATATGGCTTTATATCTGATCCATGGCATATTAAAAAAAGTACACTAATACCAAATTATCTAGAGCAGTTGGTGGAAGCTTGGAAACAACCTTAGCAAATTTGTGGAGATTGTTTTTAAGAAGGCATACATTTATCATTCGCATGCCGACTTGTGTTATTATAAGTTCTGTATATGACATGTTATCCACGCCCGCAATAAAATACAAACGCTATGTTTTTATTATATTTAAGATTTGCAGTTTTATAATTAAGCTTTAGAATTCAAAGGAAACGTCCATATTGGTGCACTAAATTATTTAATTTTAATATTATTTAAGTGGAATATACTATATGCTTTATCATTGATTTTGTACCGGTATTAACGAAACACTGCAGTTCGTACAGTCATCAATCGATCAGCATTTTGTTGCCCTGCTTTTTGCTTCTACGCACAACTCAGCAGCTTGTTCTGTGTTCGAGGGAATCAAACCTAGCGTGCAACTGATGCTAACAAAAGGTTTTAAGAACGTGGGATGTCAAAGTAGACATTGTCTTTCAGTTCGACAGGCCCCCACACGAATCTTAAGATTATATTTGTAGTGGCATGACGGAAAATGAAGTGTGTGCTAATGCTACAAAAGTTATTTTTGCTACTTCAAAATGAACTATCGGCTGCTCCAAAAGCTGTTCCAAGATGACTCCGACCAATCACATCACTCTGCAGGTTTAACACAATAATGCTTTTGTTTACTAATTTAAGAGCAACGTTTTTCATTTGGGTTTATACCTTCATTGTAGCATGCTTTTTGGTCGCGAGAATGCTGTTGTTAAATCACAGCTCTTTGGCCAGTTACGTGAATGCAGTGACGAAGTCCGAGAGTCACGCCGACCTAAACTACCTTACGAACATGGAAATCAACACATATCTGGCATTATGGTCGCAGTGTATTAAATTTAAAAAAAATGAAGTACGTTTACAAATCTTTGTGATGCGAAATTAGAGCGCAGCTCTTGAGGTGGAAGAGGAGGGTACGGAGGGGATGGTATGCCCCTCCTCCTCCGTACCCTCTCCTCTCCTCCTCCTCTTCCACCCTTCCTCTCTCCTCCGTCCTCTCCTCCTCGCTCCTCCTCACCTTCTTTCCTCCTCATCCTCCTCCCATTCTCTCCTCTTCCCCCTCCCCTCCTCCTCCTCTCCCTCTTTCTTCCCTCATCCTTCTCCTCCCTCCTCCATACCTCCTCCCCTCCTCCTCCTCCTCCTCCCATCCTCCTCCGTTCCTTCTCTTCCTCCTCCTGCGTACCCTACCCTCCTCCATTCCCCCCCCCCAGTTTCCCCCGCTAAATCCAGCTGAAAAATTGACGCCACGTGACTTCAACACCAATTCAGTTTCCCCCCCCCTGAATTTAACGGGGAAAATGACGTCACATGACTTCGTGTCACGTAACCCATGAACAAAACCAGTTTCTCCGCTAGGTTCAGCGGAAAAATTGACGTCACGTGATCTCAACATCAATTCAATTGCCCACTAAATTTAGCGGGGCGGTTACGCCGACGGCGACGCCGACGGAAACGCCGACGCCGCTATGCGCGGAAATGGGCGCCTAAGAGCAGCGCTCTCAAAGTATGTGTTATTCTTGATACTTTGTCTCGCATACCGCTCCCGACGGCAGCGAGATTGGCAGCTATAACGTGGCTCCACGGGATTACAGTGTGGCGGTAACCGGAATGTGATTATACGCAGCTGGAGATATATACACCCGTAAAAGTGTATTGTTTCTAAAGACGTGACTAAAGCCGGTTTCATTAGCTCGTTGTTATGACAGCAATAATCTCGATAACGGTTTTAAGCGGCAGCCCCCTGCCAGATGCGATTTCTAATTCCGTTGCTAATCCGCCGAGACCACCGACCCTCCGCCTCTCAAAGCGGGGCCCCACGCTCCCTGATTTTACTTCAGTCGCCTCGCGTTTCACGCACGAGGTTTGGGGATTATCCCGCGGCCCAGAGGGATAAACATGGATATTAGGGTTTTAAGCCCCTCCCGATGGAGGCTCGCGATTCTTGATATTGAGGCCGGGAGGCACAGTGATTGTTATCATACGTTTTTCTTTTTTGTATTTTTTTAACAAAGAAAAAGGGATGGGGGGTGATAGGTTATTGTTTTCCTTACGTTCTTGCATATTATACTTTTCTGTACTCACAGCAAACATGGTTTTGAATTGTGTGCCTCGCTGAATATATTTGATCAGCCTTTAAAAATCTGCCGTGTGGTTAAAAAGAAAAAAAAATCGTCTTCTGGCCACTCATGGTTCAGCACGTCAGAGACGTAAACGACAATATGCGATAACCTTCTGGGTGAGGAGTGGTGAGACAAAAGCTAGGACAAATTTTTGGATCTAAATAAAACGTTTAGTCTTCCCTTCTCTCTGCTGTATAATAATAATATCAATAAAAATATTCGTGCTGTTCTGTAGTGCAAATTGATTCTGACAATACCTTTTTTTTTCTCCCCTATTCTGAAATCCCAGCGCTCCTTAAGGTGTCAGTGAGAGCTTAATAAGCTTTGAGCCTGCACCATGATCATGCCCACGCTTCTTGCCACATGATTTGTTCTTGCGCGTCGTCATTGGCTAATGCCACTATCGAAGCAGTATTGTACACGTTCCCCCCCCCCCAAAAAAAAAAGTAATCATTACAACTGATCATTACAATTACTCTTATTAAGAAAAACAGTGAGACCTCTCGATTACTCGATACGAACAGTAATTAACCGTTGCTTGAAAACGTAACCGTTACTTTCTCCCGATCACATCAGTTCGAAAACGGGTACGAGAACGGAAAACGGTTCGAAAACGGGTCTTTCGTTACTTTCCATTAGGGAGTTTTAGGGGACCGTGTTTGCACATCCGATACGGTACGACGTGTCCCTCCGATACGAACATGCGCATGTGCGAGTCTTCTTGTGAGTAGCACGTGCGCACTTTGTACCAGCACGATGATTCCTTGGTAGGAAACTTGTGCAAACAGAAGGCGCCATCAGGAAGGGAGGGGAAAAAATGGTAACGCTTAGGTGTAATTTTAATAAATTCACAGTAATATGTTAATGCTGAGGGATTCCTAATAAACGTTATCGAAACTGCTCCGAAATGTAATAAGTTAGGAGTAATTTAGTAACTTGTAAGTTGTAACTAGTACCGTACAAATCTGCTGTGGAGTGATAATAAGTTGTGGGGTCTCGCCGTGACCCTGCATTTAAGCATTCAATTACTATAGAATACATCGAACGGCTTGTGTTTTTAATATTTAGCGATGTTTGTTGCCACGGGCACCGAGACATGAATGTGTTGCACAAATTTAGTCTTACACCATTTCATGCATGAGTATTTTCTATAAATGAAATTAACGTAAGTATTCGCTTAATCGTTCAATCACTTAAAGTGTTAAACAGGAATTCGGGAATACGAAATTAATTTTGTTTGTTCGTTCAGTGTTTTAACATCAAAAATAACAGAAAACGAACGAACATTGTGTAAACAAAAGTTCTCTTCGATCTTAGCTACCAGGAACTTTGAGAAATTTTCTGAGCTTTTGATTTGTTTGACATTAAATCCATAAAGTTACTCAGATTGCGAAAGCATGGCATTGCATACTTTATTTTGATTTTGGAAAGTAATCAGTACCTAATAACATAAAAAAACCACTAATGTGATATTAAAAAAAACTTTGGTTGCTTGAGTTGTTTTATACTCAGAAATTGAGAACTTAAAGTGAAAAGAAGCAAAGCAAAAATCGTTAAGGTTATGTCAATACAAATGGCTGGTGAGGACCATCTTTAATGCGCATATAATTTGTGGGATTAAAGCCTTCCAGCTGAGTAGCCCGCTATAGGGAGAGCGAGTTGTTCATGTTACACCTGTGTATAGGCCAAAAACCCTGATTTGAGTCACAAGATCGTACCCCGATAAAGAATGATAAAAACCATAACACAAATTCGGGTGTTTATTGACTCGTCATATGTCCGAGCTTGCTGTTAGTAATGCTGGTGTTTCATCAGAAGTATTACTATATGGGCAGAAGCGAACAAGAGTAATCCATTAAGGAGAAACAAGAGGGAAAACAGTACTCGTACAAGAAGCGCCTATACGCAAAAAAAAAAATAATGCCGAATGACTGTGAAAATAGGCCCAGGTAAAGAATCGCCAGGGACATTAGGGATGACAATGATGGATCGATTTTGATTTCAAACCGTGGGTGGGGGGGGGGGGGGTTGCATTAAACGGCAATTAGACTCCTGGATCTTTGGTTCGCGCGCCTAAAATTGTAACAGCAAAACTCGCGATACCCAGGTATGGCTCATCTCGAACACAGACAAAGAATAACCTTGCTCGACACAAAAACGAGCTTTTAAACGTACACGGTACATTAAAGGGTCAAAAAAACTAAAAAGAAAGATAAAAAAATCAAGCGAACTTAGAACCGTGCATAGCTGGTGTACCGCAACGTTGGCGACACGAGCGCACCCTGTGGGAGCGTGATGCAACCCGTGAACTCGTATCATTGTCACGTTACGCGTTTGTGGCTACGCGTCAGTCAACTAACGCTACGTAAAAAAAATAAACGAAAAAGATAAAGAAAGTTTAAGTAAAAAGTTGCAGAATCACCCGGCAACCTCACGTAGCGACAGACATGCCTAAACCACCCTTGACATGTCACATGCTAGAGGCAACCCTTACGAACATTTATTACGGGAGGTGGTTTTCTTTCTCTTTACCTTTTTTTTTGTTTTGTTTGGGAAGCATCGTTTGGTTTTCTTTCTAACATTCCCCTCGATGTCTTTTTTTTCTTTTTTCTGTCCTTCTCCTCGCTGATTCTTCCCCTCCCGCCTTTTTTCTTTTTCCCGCGTTTTTTTCCTCCGCCCGTTTTCATTTTGCTCTCATTTTGTTTTTCTTTGCTTCGTGAATCCGCTAAGCCTTTTCATTTATGTACTTGGGTTATTATTTGGGGCGTAGCTTCGCGCGAAACGTTTAATGTGCCACCAACACGTGCGCCCATCGCATAAAGATAAGACAAACGTAAAAAAAAGAGGGAAGGGGAAATGGGGATACCACATAAGCTCTGCGAGGAGGATTGGGAGAAAGGTTCTTACCTCGGAACGCCGCAACACGGGGAAGCGCGTAGACCAGTGGCTCCTTCTCTCCGGGCAGACGGAGGCCATTTTTACGGCTCTCCCCATTACTAGGGAAATCACGTAGGCCGGCCCTGCCTGCAGCGAATGCCTGGGTCACGTGGCGGTGCCTTCATAGCGAGCCATCATGCGTTTTGAAGTGTCCGGGGCTGTAGCGGCGCCGGCTACCCTAGTGTGAGGTTATTGCGGTAATTCGAGCCGGTATACGTGATCCCGCCCCTTAAAAAAATAATAAAAGAGATCTAAAAAAAAATGGGTGCATTTATGATTACGATGGAGGTTTTCGAGCAGCACACTGGATTACCTCAGTGTTTTGCACGGGGCTTGGCCGTTTCGAATTCGGGGGTTTTAACAATTACAGGAAGAGGGGTTGAGGGGGGGGGGGGCGGGGGTGAGTCCGCAGGTGGGTCGTTCTAGGGATTGCCGCTAATGGCAAATATAAATGTTGGTTTTTCTTTGTCGGAACAATGTTGCTTTTGGCGAGAGGCGGTTTAATTCTTTCTCTTGGATTCTGGATTAGCTCTTGGTGGATTTGGGGAAGGTTTGGTTTGCAGCGCAGTAGCCCCTTTTTTATGTGTTTTAGCGTGTAGGCTACCTGCAGCCAGTATAAAATGAAATTTCCGGCTGCGTCCCAACCCGACTGGTTGTCAGAGGCGCCTGTCGCAAAGCGATTGGACGGCGTTCAGTAGGGCGGTTGTGGATTCTTTTCCGGTCCTGAAGTAGTGCACAGGGGAGCACGTATGAATTGTGCTCAAGTTCCGAAACAAAGTACTTAACGTAGTCGTCCGGATATGATGCTCCAACTGGTAAATGCGCATACCTAAGGGTCTCTTCGAAGTAGAAAACAATTATAGAGGATTCTTGATGGGATTTGAATTTCGATGTACCATTTTGTTTTCATTTGCCTGGGGATCAATTTTCGCAATCATTTCATACACTGGGTTTTTTATTTCTAAATTTTATTGATCGGATTTTTTTTGTGTGCTTTGAGGAGATGTAGGCATATGGTCTTTTTTAATGCACTATATAGTTTCAACCTTTTCATTTGTGTCCTGTTACTGGTTTGAAAATTTGTTTAATTAAAACAAACAAAAATATTATCAATGAATGTACGGGGAATATTATATGGAAGCCAATGCTTCGATATTAAAATAACAATATGCGATTCATTGCTTGTTAACGAGCTGGTTAACGAGGTTAAAACGGGTAAATGTTCAAAATCATTCAATAATTACTTTGACACTTTTTAACAGTTTCAACTATTTCGGGTTTCTCAAAAGACCTTTCACAAAACTCACAGAACGCCATGCGGGAAGTCCTGTACGCTCCTCGCCCCCACGTGACACTAAGGAGGGCGAGGGGCAGCGCAGTTGCCCGCCTACCCTCGCCCGCTCGCCGTCGCCTTCAAGGTTGCTCCTTTCGTCTGCTACAACCGATTCTACCTCGAGTTCCCGGCATTCCTTTCGGCGCCGCGAACAACACTGCACGCTTCGCAAAAGGTCTATTCTTTCATACCAGTTTGACTGAAGTTGATCCGGGCACACTTAAAACGCTTTATACAAATATTTAGGTCGTACAAAAAGATCACTTCTTTGTCTCGCGTCGTGGTCTCTGAGAAAGCAGTCAAGGTTGAGTCGCACTCACAATTCCGACACAAGTTTGGAAGTTTGCACACGCGCACAGACGCAGAATCACGCACAACGAGTGAACGATCGTGAGCAGCTGGGCAAGACGAGCTGCCTTGATGTTGATGGCACTGGGAAGTCTGGATGCTTGAGTTCAGTGCTTGTTGGAGAATTACGTTTCGAATGCGCGCCGCTTCGTATAAGCTTCCAGTCATCAGCTTGATTGTGAGCCGAGGTGTCTTCCTGTTTAGTATCAGCTTTGTATTTTTGAAACACCTTTGTTTCTTTCAGGTTTCAAGGATTCTGTTAGCAATATATTTTAACATCTGGGCGCTTACAGAAAGAAGGTTAAAAAAAAGCCTTAACTCAAGACTAAAATAGGTAAATAGTATCTTATTTTGATACGGCAAAAGTAACTAGGACCTGATGGTTACCTATCTTTAATTTATTGAAGCCTGAAATACCTGAGTGCAAAAATGTAAGTCCTGGTAAGCCATCCGCTGGTATGCCGCTCATAAAATGATCAAGAGTCGACACACATTCTTACGTTCATATTTACATTTTCACGTGACACAGTATCCTCTAAGAGCAGCCCGTGATTCATCAAGATAAAAAATATTTCTTTCGGACTCCACAAAAATCACAATATTTCTTTCTTTGCAATCTCTCTACCTTTCACCATGTTCCCGAAGGAAATTCACATAAAACTGTGTTTCTGACTTGACATATCAATGTTCCTTTTTAATACGGCTTAATGATCTTCGGAAAGACGAATCATCGAGTACTGTCCGTCGCACGACACTTTCGCACCACCTTGATGGCCGGGAAAGACTAAGCCACATCGTCCTGAACACTTTCCTTGTCTCTAACAGTGTCCTTCTCGATGACATCTTTCCCGTTGGCCTCTTGTCAGATACTGTCCATGGGGACATCCTCAGACGACACAGGGCGGCCAGAAGGAGTAGATGACTTGGACTTCTTGAACTGGCATGATCTCCTCATGAGAGCCAGTGTTCCCAGCGCTACTACAAACACGACTAGTGCTCCCGCACATCCGAGGATCACCTGGAGTGTCGGAAACCTCGAGCAATTCTCGGGCACCTCATCGTACCCCGACGGACAGTGCGCCACACCGTCGCACCACAATTCCGGACTGATGCAAGCGTCAAGCTCGGGGCACTCGTACAGGCAGTCGACGTTCCTCATGGTCTGACCCGACCGCGTCCTGAAAAAGGGCCTGGTAACTTCCATCCATCGCACTCGAAAGCTAGGAGACTCCTCCGAGCAGAGTGTCTCGAGCAATAACCGTTCGGGCCTCAAAGACGTTGCAGTCCTGGTTTCGTTTGCCCAAGCCGGAGAGAAGATGTCGACCGCGCTGGGGTCCTCCACCGATGACGTTGACGCGCAAACGAGGGTCACGTGGCTTAAGTTTTCACCTGAGTAGACCAGCAGACGGTTGTCTCCGCAGTCACTGATGCTCTGCCGACCACCGATGACCTGGAGGTAGAGGTACTTCTCCGGTGAGGCTTCCAGGAGCCATCGGCATCGCTTGAAGATTCCGCTGCGGTAGGCTCCTACACCAGGACCATCTTCCTGAAACACTGGAGATGAAAGTTCAGCCACGCCGACGTGACCCCTGGAGAAGACCGGTGTCTGCACCGCAGTCGCTGGGCGGGAGAAATTCGTAGGTGGCTTCGAAACCGAAACTGGTGAAGTCTTCGTGAACGGCCATCCCCCGTACGGTAAACGAGAGTACGACGTCGCTACCAACCGAAGTCAGCTCAAGCGGCGACGAGAGGAACGTGGAATTGCTGCATAGACAGCCCACTGGGATTGATATGCCGAACCAGGATTCCGACATGTTGAGCTCCGCAAGGCGTCGCCGTCTAACGGATGTTGGTAACCTACCGCCGTGCTTGCAAGTGTAGCGGAGTTGGTTGGCGTCGTAAAGTGTCGAGCAACCTTCTGTTGACAAGTGAAGCTTGTCAATACGTATGCGCACCCTTTGTTGCGATGTTCCGAGGAATCGGTACGCGCACGTCAAGTCTTTCTCGCCGCCGCGTCCGTAGAAGAAAGTGTTTTTGGGCGATGCAACCCGTCCCCTTGACTTCGTCCTGCTTTTGAAGAGGCGGTTGCAGAGGCTGTCGTTCATGGGTACTCCGTTTTGAGAGGTGTCAACAAACTCATACCGTGCAGTGAAGGAACTGGTCTTCGACGTGACGTCGCCGCTCTGAAACACCTTGTAACGTAACGTCATGGTGGGACTACTCGAGAAGTAGCTCTCGGTCGACCTGTGGCATGGCCGTGCAGGTATGAGGTTCGGATAATCGTTCGCGTGGCTGCATACCCGCGGACTCGACTTTTCGCAGAACCGACCCATGAGCCCCGATGTGTCATTGTCTTCGTTCTTGTACGCGCCGTTATCAAAGACGGCTGAGTCGTATACTTCAAGCTGGCTTACATCGCACTTCTCGACGCTCGTCCACGGCTGCCGATCGGGAACAAAGTAACTCGTGAAATACAACCACACACGTTCAAAACGAGACCGACCTTTGAACTCGAACGTGCAGACCGTGTTTGCCGGAATGGTGTGTCGTGGCACGTGCACCTGCCCGCTACGCCGATCGGAACTGTCCAGAATGAACTTGCAGGTGCGTCCAGTCATCCTGAATTCCGTCGGGTCTACGAACCGCACCGAAATATCCAGTTCCATCCGGGATTCGAGGAGCTGCTGGTAAGGCACGCTGATGAGCTGTACCGTTACATCCGGTCCGGACGACGTCACATCCGGAAGTGGTCCCGACCCGCAGAACTCGAGAAGGGTCACCGACTCCGAGCTCGGAGAACCATCGGATATTCTGACGACGTCCCCGGCACATTCGGTCGTCAACGCGCTGTAGAGGACCCCGCCGGCATTCGCCTGTCCGCTGTGGATGGTGATCTTATACTCGTTGCGCTGATTCAGCACAATCTGGGAGACAAGTCCGGGCGGCGCTTGCGTCTGCTTTATGTGGTAAGTACACGTCACGTTTCGTAGGTAGAAGCCGGGATAGTTGGGTGACCTGATCCGGCATTGCTTATCATGGCAGTCGGCAAAGACGCGGTCGCAGTACGAGCCCGGCACCGAGTCGCCGTAGAAGACGTCGTCGTGAGTTTTGGTGCTTTTAAGGAAGCGGTACGTGAGGAAGACACCCGTCGTCGCCATGTTGACCGAGGACGAGACCGGGAAGGACACGGTTAGGCTTACGTTCCGTCGCGCGCTGTAGAATGTCGCGCTGCGTCCGACGAGGCTGCCGCAGAATCCTCCGAATTCGGCTGCGCGTTGCGTGACCACGTCGGTCTTGTCTCGGTCGACGAGTCTTGTCGATGGTCTGTGGTGGCCATGGTGTATCCGGTCTTTGACGGGGCGCAGCGGCTGCACACTGAACGGGTGGTCGGACTGGACCACGTCGTTCGAGTCCTGATCCTCGGTGACTTTCATGTGGCCTTGAAGACAGCTCGGACTTGAGTTGCTGAAAGAAAAAAAGAAAAGAATATTTATAATGTATATATATTATTTTTTTTGTCTGCTCAGAGCTGTCGCGATTTTCCCGCTAATGTCCGATCCTTGCTTGATAAGGAACAGTTATTTCAACTTCTCACTTTGACATGACGCAAATCGCTTCGTTTGTAACCCCCATGGCGTCCCAGTGACCCTGACTTAGACAAGGAGCTCATCTGTGCAGAAACACTGGTTCAGTGTGAACCTTTATCAACGGAGAATCGTTGCCGTGCCTGAGGGCGTAGTTTGTCGAGACCCTTTGGCTAGACAGGTTTTACCACGGCGATGCTGATAGAGCTCTTCCAGTGACATTTCACGATCACAAATGAAAGGTGTGTGTAAGGAACGCGAAATGAAGTAATTCACCTGGCCCGGAAAAGATTTATAATCTTGGGTGAGCGTAATGTTTTGAATTTTTAAACGCTGTGACCCTCTACCCTGTGTTGTGATATCTGCGCCATTTGCGCCAGAGTGCGCCAAAGCGCTTACTGTGCTACATCCAGCATCATGGTGCCGAAATATGATGAATTTGCGTCAACATTACTCCAAAACGTAATTTCACTTTTAGTGAAATGTAACAGCTCGGGCTCCGCTACAAGGAGAGATCGTTACGGTAGGCTGTGCGAATTTGGAAAACTGTCGTTTATCACCTCGTACAACGTACTAAGTATTTGATTTTATCACTGTATCAAAAACCGGCAGTACTCGAAAGTTTCACAATATTTCTCATGTACGTGGTCTTTTGCCAACGGTTAGTTAGCTCCGTTCAGTGCACTTTTCAGCGCGCACTGCTGCACTGCAGCGAAGCGGCAACCGCGTAGTAGGCATCGCGATTTTGCGCGCCGTGCTTCACCGCAGCGCAACCTTGTGCTAAGGTTAAAGCACTCCTCCCAGAGGAGGACGATTCACGCGGAGGCGTTACGTACCTAAAAAAAGGAGAAACGGAAAAAAAAAGGATCTTGGTGAATGCTGAAGGAACAACTATACCTTGCAATAATGGTTTTTAATACATCTGTGACTAGTATATATGATAAACTGCAATAATCTGACGTTTTGCTTTTTCGAACATAAGATTTAGCAAGTATACTTCGGTTGTGCGAGATCTATATTTACTGCTTTATAGTTTTATTTATGGTCTACTATCTTTTTAGTTATCCCCTTTATATAGGTTCTATCGGTTTAATGGACGGTCAGTTGTGTAAATTAAATCTTAATTAGCTGGGACAGTGAACGGAAGCTTGGGAATAAGCTTTAAGGGGTTCGGTAGGATTGTATTTTTTAATAATTGTATATATCGTCCATATCCCGATGTTTGTTATCATAAAGCTCTACATATAAATTGTAATTCACGTAAGAATGAAACGACAAATACTATGCTATTACTGAATTAAAAATGGCAGTTTTATTACGACATTTACAACAGAGTCATCATGCATCAACGAAAATATCAACGAAGTCCTTCATCAACCAGCACATTGTTGCCGCGTCGGATGATTCTACGCGGGACTAAACGTGTTGTAGAACTTTGTTTGAGGAAATCAAGCCTGCCGTGCAGTCGATGATAACAGAAGCTTGCGCTCAAGTGGGAAAGCAAAAAAAATGTTGTCTTGCAGAGGGACAGGCCAATTCACGAATCTTAACAAGATATTCGCAGTGTTATGAATGAAAATTAAGTGTAATTATGTTCAAAAGGTAATTTATCGTCTACAAAAAAAAACATCTTGCTGCTCCAAAAGTTCTCCAACATGATTCCAACCACACCCCTTCATAGTTGAAAAAATAATACTTGCAAATCCTTGGTACATGTCTAAAGGGGGGGGGGGTAACGATTTTATGATTAAAAGAATTTGCATCTCGTCATTTTTACGTCATTTATCGCGTCCCGGAGGACAAGAAAACATCTCCTTCATTAAAATGTTGCGATTCCGGTGCATAGTCGCAAGTAAAAGCCGAGCTTTTCCCCACCTGCAGCCGCGAGTGGCAGCGAAGGAACTACGGCGAGAAGATACGTGACCTCGCTCGGCTCAAGCTAGGCATAACGCCCGCTATGTCAGCAGAGAGAGGGAGAGGAGCGTCCTCCGAGATAGCACACGGGACTTACACGGCAATCCGAATGACGTCACTAGTAGTGCGACCAGGTGTGACCTGAACACTGGGAGTGAGTTGAGGGGTGCCGAAATGCCAATAGTTATCCTTTCTTTTAAAGCAACAATTAGGACACGCAGAAATCGGTTTTCTGTTCTTACTTCAAAAGTCAGAGGGCAACTCCCACAAATTTTTGACCGAAGTCCGGTAATCGTTGCACCCCTGTTAACAAAATTTGCTTAAGCTCTTTTTTTTTCTGAAGAAGAAGACGAAGAATTGTGTTGCTTGTATGTGTAGACAGACCTGATGGTAATACGCCTCAACGGGTGACTTGTCTCTTAGCTGCAGATGAGAAATTTGGCCAGTGCAGCACAACCACTAACCCGGGGTCTTCAATAACGTGCACCACGCAGTAGTAATTGCACAAACGCGTGCCGGTACGAAACTCTTCCAGATCGAACGATTGCTGTTCTTCACCTATATGCATTAACCCCTTGTGTACTCATCATTTTGTTAACGGGCTTATAACAATTCGTTAATTTGATGAAGCTTTCTTCACATTCCAAATTATCCGTGTCCAGCCTGCGGCCTTCTGAACGAGCTAATGACCACAAATATCACTTAGAAAAACATAAATTCTTCAAACGCCAATGCCGCTTCCTTAAAAGGAACTCGGCATTGCCGACATCCCGGAAGTTTTTTCGGTCGAACGCCCAAATTAGGGCGTTTATCATTTCACCAGTCTTCTTTGCCGAGGAGAATTTTTCCCATTCCCACGAGCCGGCATCTCGGCCTGCAAAATCTCGTGAGCTGCTGAAAGGAGGAAGCTAATTAACCCTTCTTCCCGCGTTTTTCATCTTTCCCTGCAAAAGGAGCATGCCTGCCTTAATTTATATTAAAAAAAAAGCTTTGTAAATAATCTTTTTTATACGTTTGTTCTTTTTCTTTCTAGTCTGAGGCAAACAACGTGGCGAAGGTTATTTCGTTATGACTGATACGCTTTCAATTTGCATAATACAGACGTGTTTCTGAACGGCTGAACACCGTTCTGTTTTGTTGGCTGGGGGCGCGGAAAGCAAACAGGGGGCACGCGAATTAAACGGAATAAGAAGAACCTAAATGAAAAGGTCTCGGCGGATAATTACGCGGGTATCACGAGCTAATTACGTGCTTTTGGGTCTGAAAGCAAAGATGAATGCCTTTTGATGTTGGTACCTCGGCCGGGTGCTTGTTCAGTGTTCAGTGCCAAGTCACAACATAAACGAGTTTTTTTGTTTGTGTGTGTTTTTAGGTGTTCGGGGGGGGGGGGGTGTATTAATGTTAAAAGAAGCAATTTGTACATGTTTTCAAGGCACGGTCTCGGAGTTATTATCTTAACGTGTATGTGTATGAGCAGGCGGGCATGTGTTTGCTTAGTCGCACATTTTGTAGTTTATCTAATCTTAAAGCATGGTTTAAAAACAAAATAAAAAGCTTTTATTCGTTTGTCTGTTCGTGCAGTTTCCACTAAACTTAGTGGGAAAATTGGTTTCACGTGACCTATGCATCAAGTGGAGAAATCGACGTCAGGTTACCTATACGTCACTTCAGTTTCCCCGCTACATTTAGCGGCGGAACTCGACGTCGCGTGACCTGATGCCACCAGACCTCTACACGATTTAGACTCCACGATAAATTTAGCCGGGACATTTACGCCACGATTTCCTGTTTTTCGTGCTTTATTGAATCGTACTTATCATGTGACTTCTGCTCTGTGACTTGAAATAGCCCCAGTGCTACAGCTTCCGAAAATGTGGAACGTGTACAGAAAATATTCGCCACAATTCGACATTTTAGATCTCCTCCCCATGACTCAAATGCCTACGACGAAGTACTTCCAAGGTTCCAGAACATGCTGCCCGTGTGCCGCGTGCCATCGCAAATTGGTGTTAAAACTGGAAAATGTAAAAAAAGAAAAAGAAAGACGTTTACAAATTTTTGTAATGGGCAATTAGAGCGCAGCTCTTGAGGTATCTTGATTTTGCGATAAACCGTGCTAAACGATTCGAAAAAGAAATATGTATATATATATGTTGAAATCACCCTCCTCACATACTGGTTGTGCACCCTCATCCTCTTCCGTGTCGTCTTACTCCTTCGTACCCTCCTGTTCCGTATCCTCTCCTCTTCCATACGCTCCTCCTCCTGCTCCGTACCCTCACCTCCTCCTCTTCCTCCTCCATAGCCTCCCCTTCAACTCCGTGCCCTCCCATCCCCCTCCTCCTCCTCTACGTACCCTCCCGTCCCCCCACAGCTTCCCCGCTAAATTTAGCAGGAAAAATCGTTACCACGTGACCTCAACACCAATTCAATTTCCCCTCTAAATCTAGCAGGGAAAATGACGTCATGTGACTTCGTCAACTACGAACAAAATCAGGTTCTCCGCTAGTTTAATTAAGCGGGAAAATTGATGTCACGGGATCTGAACAGCAATTCAATTCCCCGCTAAATTTAGCAAGGAATTGAATTGCTGTTGAGGTCCCGTGACGTGAATTTTTCCGTTAAAACTAGCGGAGAAACTGATTTTGTTCATAGTTAAGGTGATGCGAAGTCATATGACGTCATTTTCCCCGTTAAATTAGCGGGGAAACTGTGAGGTCCCATAATGCAACTCGGGGGGTTACGCCGACGGCGGCGCCGACGACACTCATCGCGGAAACGGGCGCCTAAGAGCTTCGCTCTACAGCGAAATGCTGCGTAAATTGTGAATCTATGGTTACTATAATTCACCATGTACTACTGGATAAGTAATCCGGTCTAATATCTTAAATTAAAACAGTCTTTCCGCTCTGGTGAAGAAGGAAGATCAGAGGAGCTGTTCAATGGAAAGTAATGGCCGGCCGCAAGTCGGCAAGCCAGAGTGTAGAGTTCCTGTATCGGCTCCCTACGGGAGGCAGAGTTGCGCGTCTGTCTTCCACGTGCCGCCGCGCCACTATTCGCCGAGATCCGATCACGTGAGGAGCCGGTTCAAGTGCCGTGCAGGAAAGAAGACGTCGCGCGCGCCCCGACAGTAGGTTCCCCTGCTTTCTCTCTAACTGGCTCCCTCTACCAGAGTGGAAGGCTACCGCCATCTATGAGCGATGGCGGCAACCAGATACGTGGCTTGCCGCCATCGCTCATAGATGGCAGTAGGTGTCCCGAGTTCGGTGTCTTCATTTCTTTGCGGGGGACACGATCCTGGGGAAACTAGCCCTCAAAAGCTCCGCTGTAACAAAAAAGTCAGCAGAACCCATCCTTTGGGAATGATTATCTACGTTAATGCGAATAGCATCAAACGGTGCGGAGTTGTGCGCGTTCGTCAGGTGGCCGGCACACTCTAGATACGCAAGCCCACTCTTGAGGCGATTCTAAATTTGTTGACACTTTCACAGCCCTGCGCACGATCTCCGCAGCCCAGCACGTGCGTTTGTGTCACTTAGGAAGGCGAGCAAAGCACGCGCCATACGCACAAACACTCAAAATGGTACCGACCAGACTTTCTGGCGTCTCAGCTAGTCTCAACCAACGGTACTTAAACGGTTGTTTATATCTTACCATAGACGCGCTTTACAGCGTCACAGCTAGCCGGTGCGCGCGCGTTCCATGCACGAGGGCTCATTCCGCCTCGTGAGGCTGAGCACGGCCGTTACATCACCCTCTCCCGAGCGCGGGAGAGGGTGAGCTAGCGGCCGTGCTCAGCCTCACGAGAGCGGAATGAGCCCTCGTGCATGGAACGCGCGCGCACCGGTAGCTGTGACAGCGCTGTAAAGCGCGTCCTATGGTAAAGATATAAACAACCGTTTAGAGTGCGTTGAATGACTGCCTTCATAGCTCTGTGGTTAGCGCGTCTGCCTGCTGATCAAAGGGTCAACGGTTCGAATCCCAGCCGGCGCCGGTCTTTTTTATTTATTTATCGACCCGCGGCGTAAGAGGTTAGATAGCCAGATAGATAGATACATAGACGAAAAGTGCGTGAAGTATCCAAAGAATGCTATTCGCATTAAAACAAAAAAACGCCTTTATATATAGCAGAAAATAAGGAACTGTCACGTTACCTTGCCAGATGGTAGAATCCCACCTGGAACGACAGGAACGTAATCTCGACCAGGTCCCCGTACTCATCTCCATGCGCCACGAAGTTCATCCGGCAGACGAAGGCCAGGTGTCGCTGGAAAGGTTCGCTCATGCGCAGGGCGTACTTGACGCCCCTTTGACCGTAGTATGTCCGATTGCAGTCTGCAAGAAAAGACGGCCCCGCAGAGGATGGGATAAGGGAAGTGCGTCAGAAAACCACTCTAAGACTGTCCCTCTCCTCCCCCCCCTCTTCCCCAGTTATGATCTGGGGTTCAAACAAGTATAATAAACCAGTTCGCATTCTTCCCTTACTTATCCGACTCGGAAAAAAAAAGTGCAGCAGTTTAGATTGCTATTTGAATGAGCGTTATGTTACATACAAATCTGGGTTATTTTTCTTTTAAGTAGACAAATCATCGTACGATATTCAAATCTGTGGATTGCATGAAATTGGGAAGATTGAGCAGTGGTTTGTCTTGACGAGCTCATCTGAAATATGAGAGATGACTCAGCCAGAAATGCCTGAAGTAAGGCGTATGAAAACCTGTGTGACGAATGTTGTTCCATGTCGCAAAGGGGAGGAATATAGAGGAGCATAACCGGTTAGCTTATCTAGGTTTGCGTCAATCTAACACTATTTCAGCAGTGTTTTTTTTTTTTTACAGCGTGCAACTTACTTAGCACAAACACCTCAGTAATGTGTTTTGTATTTCAGGCACGGAAGCAATTTTAGGCACGAATGTTGGCGTTGGATATCAATTTGTCGCCGTCTGCACCGCTTAATAACATCGTGCTTTTCTTGTAGTTTTTATCCGAACGCGCACGATGGATGAAATAAAGGCTGCGAAAATCAATAATCGTTCGTTAATCCTAACTATATTCCAGTATGTCTATATACGTGAATTTTGGGTTTCAGATGAAGGTATGCTGACGTGACTGCTCAAAAGGTAGCATTCGAATAACTCTGAATGCACACGACATATGTTCACCAGTTTGACGCCCACTACGATAATAAGTACATTGCTCACCCCTCAACAAAGTTTATATTTCTAAAAAAAGCACTGCCAAACATAGCACCGCACAGTTTGAGGTATATCTCTAAAAATAGGAGTGTTCATATATTTTCAGTTCCTGTTTTCTCTGCCATTGAAAATCTAAAAATTTTCACTGTCTGGTCAGTGACAGACGGAATCTACACCCAGTTTCTTTGTGCGTTGTTTTGTTTTTAATACCATTGAAATCTCTTCGATTATAACAACACAAGTAAGTTTCGATACCAACTAAAATTCTTATCCTCGGTTTCTAGTATCCCTATGCGGATCTTCAATAAAAACTCATAGATGTATGTCGGAAAGAGTTTCGTATACCAAGACTTTCCGTCGTGAGAAGTTTCGCCCGTCGAGATGCGAGATTAATTGAATAGAAATATTGATTTATCAGGACTAAGGTTATGATGAGTGCTCGCGCAAGCACTTAGATGAAGTATTTAGACCATATCTAAATTTTGAAATATAACTTGAAACAAATGAAATAATATTTGTAAGAACACAAGTTGCTGTTTATAACCTAGAAATATTAAAAAAAACTAAAGAACAACTAGAGGACTACACACAAACAAGTGTCTAAGTTTAAATGCTTAAACCGTTTGGTACTGCCTCAGTGTCAAAGTTTTGTTTCTGCAAAGGAAACGTCCTTATTGCTTACTTTCAATATAAGATAAGTACGGTGTCCTTGGAACAAATTAGATTGCGATTTACGAGTCTATACGCAATGAAACGTCACCGTATACTCAATGACAAAATAATATCGGGAGAAGGGTACTCACTCGAGCATACGAGTTGTTCGTCACTCGCGTCGCCGCAGTCATCTGTGCCGTCACAGTACCTGTTGAGACTGACGCAGCGTCCGTTGTCACACATAAACTCGGAAAGTTTGCACCCCGTCGAAGCTGACGCGCGTTGCACCGTCAGCACCTGGGACACGCAAAACCACCACAGGACGGGCGGCAAGCACCAGGACGCGAAGGACGACAACCGCCGCCATAACGGCCTACATCGATGTGCCATTTCGAGGAATAGCGGGCACGTCCTCGGCCCGTCGGTTGTCCCACAGACGAAATCTTGCGCTAGATTATCTTCTTTTGCTCGCGAGGTGGGCCGAGAAGTGGACGTCGGTGCCATCGTCTGCTGAGGTCTTGTCCGCGGGCCGTAGTGTGCTGCTGGGGTCTCGAAGCTTCCTTCATTACAGCTGGTGCTGCTTCGTTTCCATCTGTGGAGATAGAGACAAAAGAGGACATGGGATGGGTAAAGACGCGTCCGAGAAAATTCATTGAATAACAAGGCCGTAATGTGATGAAAATCCGTTCGTTGAAAGACATTTTACCGACAGATTGTTTCGTCGACAGATTGTCTCGTCGACAGAATGTTTCATCGACAGATCGTTTCGTGGACAGTTCGTTTCGTGGACTTCCAGCATTTCGTATGACAATTAGTTTCGTCGAACACAATCCTGGTTTGGGAGTACAGAGAGGAAGCTCGGGTAAACACGCTTCAGTGAATCACAGGTTAGCCTTTAGTGGCTCCCAGATAATTACGAATGTAGCAAAAAAATACGAGGGGTGATCAGAAAGTTTTGCAACTCGGCTATAACCAAAAGTCTGACAGTGATGTCTCTATAACCGTTGGTTAGCTCATCTCTCTAGCCAAACATGTTCGTAATATCAAGACTTCCGGTTCCGCTTTTGGTCTGCACCAGTCAGTTAAACATGGCGTCCTCTCCCGATTTCAAGCTTGAGTACCGGAGCGTGATAAAGTTTTTGTGCAAAGAAGGAAGTTCCGCCAAGGAAATTCACAGTAGAATGGTGAATGTGTATGGCGATGAATGCCCTTCATATGCTACAGTAACTCGTTGGTTCAACGAGTTTAAACGCGGTCGTGTGGACGTGCAAGACGACCCAAGGTCAGGGCGGCCCAGCACTTCGACCGATTTGGATCATTCAGCCCGAGCTGAGAGCCTCATCATGAAGAATCGCCGAATTAAGGTGTCCGAAGTTGCTACAGAATTGAACATTTCGTATGGCAGTGCTTTCACAATCATCCATGACGTTTTGGGTATGTCGAAGGTCTCGGCACGATGGGTGCCACGGAACCTCTCTACGCAGGATCGACAGCACCGCTTGCATTCGTCAAGGGAGCTTTTGAGCATCTATGAAAGCGACCCAGAAGATTTTCTCGCCCGCCTTGTGACTGGGGATGAGACGTGGCTTTACCAGTGGGACCCCGAAACAAAACAACAGTCTATGCAGTGGAGGCATTCGGGGTCCCCCCTCTCCGAAAAAATTCAAGACGCAACGCTCGGGGAAGAAAGTGATGGCGACAGTTTTTTGGGACGCAAAAGGGATCCTACTGATTGATTATCTGGAAAACAGCAGGACAATAACAGGCGAATACTATGCCAACGTTCTCCGCAAACTGCGTGAGGCCATCGTGGAAAAACGACCAGCCAATACCCAAAGTTGCAGACCAGGTTCAGTCACGCACCACTTGTAAACTACAGGGTATATTGTTCAGCCGTGGGAGTATCCGTGCGCCGTTTTGATGGGCACATCGCAGAAGGTAGAGGAAACGCAAACCAAACCGTCTGGCTGACTCTGCTATGCTCCCAGATGGTATCCACACGGCCCTCCGGATCCTGCGAAATCTGCTTTGAGACGTTAGTCCTCAACAGTAAGAAACTTTCAAAATGTTTGCGAGATAGCCGAATATTCTCAGCGAATAGCCGCGTCAACCAGACGACTTTTACTTTTACGCCTTGTCCATAGAAAATAGAAATATATAAGGGTTATATAATTTTTCTGAAATCTACACTTATGCAATCTGAATGTGATAGATGCATCACCTAAAGATACCTTTGTGAAAAGTTTGGATTGCACTCAGTTTGTTGGATTATTTCTACGATATTTTTCTTCCGACTGGTGCTCCGGAAGCACCCTAAGTGATCATAAGCTACCGGTATCTCGTCCTTTCACGTGAAAGGTCCGCTGCTCACGCGCACAAACACGGATACATACACACGCACGTGCATACACACATGCGCGCACACATACACACACACACAAACACACAAAATAAAACGTGTGCTTTATTTCTAAAGGTTTTGCGGTGCAGTGTAGGTGATTCACGGGGCTTAAAATTCTGGACAAAGAAATAGCAAAAGTAAAACACACACACACAAAAAAAATGCAATAGGCACCCGCAACACCGTTTTCATTCAGAAACGGCGGAGTTGACGTCGGATGTCTATTCTTCTATTACTGTTGGATTTGTATGACTTTCTATTTGTTGTATAAACTATAAAGCATGGTCAAACTTTTCATCACTCAGAAAATAAATTTTGAAACTAGGTAGTCACAATTCCCTTTATGCGAGCGTACCGTCAGCTAAAACAAACAAGTATAATGACTAGATCTTTTAGCCATTTAACTTTTTTGTTTCGCACTAATTTTGAGTTCAAATATGTTGCAAACAAGCGTGCTTGCGGTCGTAGCTGGCGTCACGTCCCTAAGATAAAACGTAAAAAAAACCCTGAAAAAAAATGGTGTTTTTGTTTTCTTAAAGGTACCAGTATGTCTCCCAATATATTGATAGGTATTTCTTTTTTCCTTTATCAGACCTCATATTTTATTCAATACGGTTTCACTGATAAAACGAAACTAAACCAAAAGGGGATTGGCCCAGCCAAATCGGCATTAACCATTTTCATTCGGACCCTGCATGGTTTCTTTAACCTAAAAATCAAATAACGTTAAAAAAAAAGTTGATGGGGGCAGAAATTTTTGCAGAAGCATGATGTACCTAAATCCATTAAGTCTCTCTTGGAGATCTGTTGCGCATATTGATCTTCCCAGATACTGCCTAGTACGTCGGTAATATGTAATATATTCAGGTGGATAAAAGAAACAAGCTCAAAATAAGCGTTTGTCTGAGGAAGGATAGAGGACCCGAACATCGCTAAACCGAAAGAAAGAGTCAGTTATCCAAAACTGACGGCCGACGAAACAATGACAAGGAACGTAACTGGCAAGAGATCGTATGCCATAAACGTCCTCAAGCCGCGTCTCGCAGAGGAGCAAAAGCGCAACTCAATGCAAGAAAACCCGGAACAACGAACAATCTAGGTCCTTACAGCGACGCGAAGCTCGAACATAAATTTGCGTGGTAAAAGCAAAGCTGGAAAGCACAACAAGCCTTAAGAAAAAAAGAAAAAAACAAACAAAACAACGAGTTTGGTTTAGTTGGCATTCGGCGTAAACGATGTCTTCCAGCCAAAATATTTGTTTTTCCTCGTTTTCCTGTTCTCCACGCCCGAAATACCATTGTTTAAAGCACCCCACAAGCATACAACGAAGAGCGCGGTAAAGCCAAATGGCTCGCGACGTATGCAACATTTTGCCACAGATACCGACCGCCCTTTGTACAAACAAACACACGTAGACGCTCACGCGCGCGCGTGCATTTCTCCGCTTTAGCTTAATGGACGCCAGCGGGCGCTATAGGCACCAACCCAGCGAACCCAGCGTTCTTGAACGCACCACGTGGCTATACGTGTCTTGCGTGTCGATGCGGTCTTCCCATAGGTCGCCTTTCACTCACTTCGCCATTTGATTTGCTGGGATGACTCGTAGCGCCATCTGCGGTCCATCGCGAGGTTGAAGCTGGAGGAGTCCAAGGATTCGGGGACTATTGCGGGTGTTTACGACTACGTAGGTAGAGCGAACGTTCGTCCGTGCCTTGGTTTACGAGTAGAGTCGGGATGTTTTGCGTGCGCGCGCTCGTGGGTCCGGTAGCTTCGCAGATTTACGAGCAGGCATGGCGGCCCGAATCTGGGAACACGCCGTTGAGTATATAGGGCGCCCGCGCGAAGCGCGTTTCCGCGGCCTGTTTGCTGAGCGCCCCGTATGCAACCCAATGTATCGAAAGTGGTCCCGAAATGACAACAAATGACGTCACAGACGCCGGAGTGACGCCCTGACGGACGTCGCGATCCTGGTGGTTGGTCGCGGAAGTCCCGGCAAAAAGGGTGCGATCCGCGACCGGCGACGGCGTGACGCTTCAATGACGTCATCAGGTGGAAATCGAGGGAACACTTTTGTTTTGGGTGCGGTAAACACACCCAGAGCCTTTTTTATACTGGGAGAGTTTGGCCTTCTTATAAGGAGATTTTGACAGCCAGGCAACCACAGCACCGTAGTTTGACATCCGGGGGATAACTATACTTGCGTCCGCCGTTTGTGGCCCTGGCTCACAGGAACTCTATGCGATTTCTCGGGAATAAACGAGACAAAGAAGTGTCGTGTCCGCGTAGTGATGGCAACTACAGCCCGAATACTTATGAGTTTAATATGACCCAGAAGAGCCTCAGTGCCTAGCTTGCGCCATCGGTAGCTCGCAGTTCCAGAGTGCGCGCTCAGGGATCGCGCGCTCAGGGCAATGCCGATCTTCGTCCTTTATGCGCGAGTGGCGCCGCGCTGGACATCACACTCCTTCCCCCTCTAGATGCCGTCGCCATATCTTTGAGGAGGTCGCCTTTGACGTTGAGGTCTAGCGGAACTGTTTGATGGAACCAAGTCGGCATTGGGCTGCACTTCTGCTTGAGCCTCTGGGGCACATTGCTGTTCTGCTGGTGACGGTTCCCCAGTCGTCGGAATGGTCCACTGCGCTGGTAAACTTTGTGGGCCATTACTGGTCTTCGCTGTCGAAGATGATTCTGTGACAAAATGTCTCGGGTGGTCTGTTACCGGGTTCCTTATGTGATCTTCGTGTCGTCGTACTGTGCCTTGGTCTGTTCTGATGATCCAAGAACGAGATCCAAGTCTTCTTATGATTGTTCCTTGGATCCACGACGGTTTTCCTGTAAAGTTCTTAACGAACACCTCTCGGTTAACAGAAAGATTTCTGGGAGACTTGGTTGTTCCTGGTGTATCCTCATCTCTTCCCCTTGCTTGCGGTTGGAGGCGAGTGATCGCCGTGGACAACTCGCGACCCAACATCAGCATGGCTGGAGTCTGTCCCGTCGCGCAACTGATGGTGGTGTGTTGCTTAAAAAGAAACCGAGCAATTCGGCACGATAAGCACCCAGTCTTGTCCTTCGACACCGCTTGTTTGGTCTCGTAAACCATCCTTTCAGCTTGTCCGTTGGTCGCCGGATGGTACGGTGCACTCGTGACGTGTCGAATACCGTTATTCTTAAAGAACTGTTCGGTTTCGGCTGATACCAGTGACGTACCGTTGTCGCTGACGATCTTGCGTGGTACTCCGAATGTTGCGAATACATTACGGAGTTCCTGGATGAGTGAGCTGGAAGTGATGGTGTTCATTTGACGAACTTCCAGCCATTTGCTGAAGGCGTCAACTACTATCAGCAACATCTTGCCTTCAACGGGTCCGGCGAAGTCGATATGTAATGTATCCCATGGCGTCGTCGGTCGTTGCCATTCCGGAGAAGGTGCTTTGGGCGGTGCCCGTTGATGCTGTTGGCAATTGCTGCACGTTCTTGCCTTGGCTTCGATGTCTCTGTCTACACCAGGCCACCAAACGTAACCTCGTGCAGCTGCCTTCATTGCCACCATGCCTCGATGACCTGCGTGGAGTAGCTCGAGGACCTGAGCTCTGGCTGCACTGGGAATGACTACCCTCGTGCCTCGCGTCAAGCAACCGTTAAGTGTCGACAGTTCAGTGGCGATACTTTTGTACAGCCTGCACTCGTCCTTGCTCAACTCTCCCAGATTGCCGTGATGTATGGCCTTGTAGACGAGTGCCAAAGTTTTGTCTTGCGCTGTGAGCGCTGCAATGCGTTCTGGGCAAAGTTGAGGAATAGGCGAGCCGGCCAACATCAGTACATCTCCAGGTTGGCAGGGCTCGTCGACACAAGCAGGTAGCGGTAGCCTGCTCAGAGCGTCTGCGTTTTGATGTAATCGTCCCCGTCTGTACTTCAACTCGTAGTCGTATGCACCTAGTTTGATGCACCATCGTGTCATACGCGGGGATAGCACTTGAGGTATTGTTTTCGAGCCTCCAAGTATTCCCAGAAGTGGTTGGTGGTCCGTGTAGATGGTTACCTGTCGTCCAGCGATGTATTCATGGAAGTGACATACTGCATAGACAATGGCCAACCCTTCTTTATCCAGCTGGGAATAGTTTTTCTCTGCTGCTCCTAGCGTCCTCGACGCAAAAGCAATCGGAGCCTCACGTCCCAAGGCGTCTTTCTGAGCAAGCACTGCTCCTACGCCGTAAGGGGACGCGTCGCAGGAAAGAAGCAGGGGCTTGTTTTCGTCATAGTGGGCAAGGACCGTGGATTCCTTGACTAGTTCCTTGAGCTTTCGGAACGCTTCCTTGTGACTGTCCTTCCAGAGCCAAGGAACATTTTTCTGGAGAAGCTTGTACAGGTCTGTTGCGACTGTAGCTCTGTTCTTGAGGAAGCGGTCATAAAATGCCAACAACCCCAGAAAGGCTTGCAGCTCAGGTTTCCCGGTTGGCTCTGGAGCGTCTAGAATCGCTTGCACTTTGTCAGCGGTTGTGTGAACCCCTGAAGCATCAATTTTGTGTCCCAGGAAGGTAGCTTCGCTGACTGCAAACTTGCATTTTTCTTTTTTAGTCTCAGACCGGTGCTGTCTAGTCTGGACAGTACTTGTTCCAAACGCTCAGCATGTTCTTTCTTGCTCGCTCCACTGATGATGATGTCATCTAAGTAGACACTTATTCCGTCTATGCCAGCGAGTGTTGTTTCCATCATTCGCTGGAAGATCGCTGGTGCTGCTGAAATTCCGAACGGAAGTCGTGTCACTCGGTACAATCCTTTCATCGTATTGATTGTAAGTACAGCTGCCGTCTCTTCAGTTACCTTTAGTTGCTGGTATGCTTGGCACAAGTCCAGCGTGGAGAAAGTAGTTCCGCCTCTGAGGTTCGAGAGCACTTCTCCTGTTGTTGGTAGCGGATAACTGGCCTTTTTCGATGCGGCGTTTACCGTACTCCTGTAGTCGCCACAGAGTCGGATAGCTCCGCTCTTCTTGCGAACGAGTACAAGCGGCGTAGCCCACTCAGAGTGTTGAACTGGCTCAATTATCCCTTGGTTCTGCAGCTGTTGAAGCTCGTCTGTCACCGCTGATCGTAGTGCGAGAGGAACAGGGCGAGCCTTGCAAAACTTTGGCGGGGCTCCTTCCTCCAGCTCCAAGTGCACTGGAGGTCCCGTGTATCCAGCGATGTCGTCTTGGAATACCTTGGAATGTCGTTGTAGCACTGCCTCCACCTCCGGTGGCGTGGTCTGCTGCTGCATCTGATTGATTCCTTGAACTCGGATGTTGAGCGCGTCGAACCAATCTCTACCCAAAAGGCTGCAGCCGGCCCCTTTCATTACCAGAAGCGGCAGTAGGTAATCCTTGGACTTGAAGCGTACTCGAACTTGAAGCGATCCTAGAAGTTTCAGGCCTTCGCCACTCCAAGTGTAGAGCTCCAAGTCGTTCTTCGTGAGCTTTGGTGGGTTCTTGGGCCAGGTTGAGCGAAATGTGTCTTCGCTTATCAACGAACAAGCGGCTCCAGAATCGACCTCGAACTGAAGTGGTTTACCTTCAATCCGAAGGGAAACATAAAATTTCGGGAAGCACCTTCGCGTGGTCAGCTGGTTCAGATCATGACATGTACATCTAGAAGAACACGCTGGCTGGCTCACCACTTCAGTCGCTGCTTCAACGTTGTAGTTAGCTTTCTTGTAGCCTGTTTTACCTTGTTGCTTTTTCTTTGCAATGCATGCCTTTTCAATGTGTCCTTCCTTTTTGCAGTAGTGACACTCGGTAGTCTTGAATCGGCAGGCCTGTGGGTCGTGTTGACCTGTGCAACGATAACACGGACGTCCCTTGTGTGAAGCGGACTTGTTGCATGCATCCGTTGTCTTGTTGACCTGGAGATCCTCCTTGTTTTTTATACTCTGTTGTTGTTTCGAGGCACTCTCAGCACGGACGGCGATGTCTAAGGCGCTTGCGAACGTTAAGTTCTTTTCTGCGAACAGACGTTGTTGCAGAAGTTCGTCACGGATGCCGCAGACAAACCTGTCGCGCAGCATCACGTCCAGTGGCAGTTTAGTGTCCCATTGTGGAGTTGCCGGTTGTGCAGCCGTAGCCACTGCATCGGGTGCTGCTTGTGACGCCGGTTGCTGCGACGCCGGTTGCCGTGCCGTTGTCGATGCCACAAGCGTAGTTGCGGAAGCTAAGACGCCGAAATTGCAGTCTCCAGCCAGCATTTTGAGTGCCGCAACGTAGCTGTTTATGGACTCGTCCGGTAGTTGGTCTCGCCTCTGGAAGTTGTACCGGCTATAGAGCTCCGAAGGTTTTGGATCGAAGTGAGCGCCGAGGATCGTCACGAGTTCTTCGAACTCGACATCCCCGGGTCCTCTGGGTGCTACCAACGCTCGTACGATGTCATATGTTTCTGGACCGCACAGCGTAAGTAGGACAGCTCGCTTCCTGTCCACGGCGCTGATGTTATTCGCCACGAAGTAGAATCCGAGGCGCTCAATCCACGATGCCCATGACTTGCCTGAGAAGGCTTCCATTTTGCCTGACTTAGACATGGCTCGAGGTCTGAGGTTCCAGGCGTCGTAGGTCCTTGATTACTCGTCGCCAGTGTCGTGTCCGCGTAGTGATGGCAACTACAGCCCGAATACTTATGAGTTTAATATGACCCAGAAGAGCCTCAGTGCCTAGCTTGCGCCATCGGTAGCTCGCAGTTCCAGAGTGCGCGCTCAGGGATCGCGCGCTCAGGGCAATGCCGATCTTCGTCCTTTATGCGCGAGTGGCGCCGCGCTGGACATCACAAGAAGTAACGCCATTTTGTGTTATCGCGAAATCCGCCAGTTCTAGCGGGCAACAAGCTCCGCATATTGGCCAAACTCTCTCAGTAGAAACGGCTCTGAATACACCAGCCGGAAGCGCGTTCCAGGGAGAGGGAAAGAGAGAAAAGAGGGGCAAAAGGTTTGAAATCTGGTGACGTCATTCGGTTCTTGTTAAAATGGTGGCGTCGCGTTACTGCGGTGGCGCTGCTGTCGGCACTGCGCATGCGCAGATACTTCGCCTTAGGTGAATCCGGTTTCTGCGCACGTCTAGTCACCCGGTGTGCGCAAACTGGGGCTTGTTTATCAACGTTGCGGTGGTCAATAGAATTTACACTCACTTAGACAAGTAAGTACTTAGACGAGACAAGGAAAAAACAACAAAAACGTGATAGGGAAAGAAAAATAAAGAAAACAAAAAACAAAGAAAGGGTTGAATTCCTCGTGGTGGCACGCACAGCTTGATCTCAAGCGTTCACGTGCATGCACGATGCGGGACGTATATTTCCAGATCTTGGACTCGGCGAAGGGAGTTTTCAATATCCGCTTGGTAACAGCATTCAAGCTCTAAAGCCCGGTTCACATAGTTGCGTTTGACTGCGTTCGACTGCGTTGCGGCAGCGAGACACCAGGACATCCCTGCTGCTTATATCGAGTGCCAAGAAGTTTCCTTGAATTGGATTCCACGCTTCATACGAAGCACAGATGTGCCGGTGACTCGCTTTCGGTTCTCGCCGCAACGCAGTCAAACGCACTCAAACGCAAGTGTCTGAACCGGCCTTTACGGTCGAAGTGGCGTGCAGAGGTTTGGCGCTGCATTGCTTTCCTTTCTCTCGCTTCGTTTTAGGCAAATGAGGCGCGCACGTTGGATGTGGGTCTTAGGAATGCTTTTACCCAATGTGTATTTTTACCCCAAGCGCTCGATGGATTCTCGAATGCATTAATAAAATTAGAAAGGCAGAACTGTGAGGATTGGATATTGAAAGTCCGTGCTCGGCGAGGTCCGGAGCATAAATGGTATGATATCCTTAGTGAAAAATATTAATAGTTATAAGAAATGCCTTGGTCCAATAATAGAATATGGTCGTATGATGACCATATAAGACCACATAAGAACCATACAAAAGTATATAATATATTAGAAGAAATTGAAAAGAAGTTCCTTACGAGTTTCTAAATAATCTTATACCGTTTTTATATGTCTTTATAACGTTCTTATATGCTATTTTATCATCTTATGTAATCATATGCGTTTATTAGACTAAAACATTTTTTATACATGTAATATGTTTCACTAGAGATGTCAATGAGTTCCGCACTATGAACTTTGCGTACTACTCATATCAGTCATACAAAGATTGACTAGTTTTGAGTCGAGTGGAGTAACATGGACTGTAAAACTGACTTTTAATGTACTTTGCTCGTGCAAGCTGCTGCGAGTTAATATCCCAGACACCAGTTTAAAGACCCAGTTTTTACTGCCCTAGTGTTTCTTACGAATACAAAACGTAAGGCAGAATTCTTCTTAAAATAATTAACGCGTGGCACCGCATTTGAAGCTATGAATGCAAAAATTGGAAAAAAAAGGCTCGGTTAAAACACAAAGCTCACTGAAAAAAACGATTTTTTTGCAGGAAATAAATATCTATTATATATATATATATATATATATATATATTATATATATATATATATATATATATATATATATATATATATATATATATATACAGAGAGAGAGAGAGAGAGAGATACACAAAGTGATAGTTTTAAATGGAAAAAAAAATTAAAAAAGAGTGCAAACTGCTAAGTGAACGTCGTCTTCGCTAGCTGTATCTGGGGTTTGGCGGGCAATATAGGAGCAGAAAACCGCCTCAGTCTTCGCCGTAATTTACTGAAATTCGTTAATGATCTTTTCTATTTGCTTTTTTTGTCAGTCTTGCAATCGCGGTATTGATGTCGCCACCGTGGAGAGCTAAACCAATTTACACAATTGAAAAACGAACTAACGGTTTTGTAGATACTCGTCGACCGTTTTTCGCGTTGCTCTACACTTCGTCGCTGCGAGCGAATGAGACAAATCAAGCAACAAGGTGTAAAGTTGGGCGAAGTTGGTTGATGGTCATATTGAATGAGTTAAGTAAAAGGAAACACACAGACACAGCGCTGACTTACAACTGAAATGTTTTACTTCTGCGCCATTCAGCAAGTAAACTTGAAACGAGATAAACATACAAGCAATCGACCCGATAACACGTCATCCTCCAATCAAGCCGACACGTGGCTACACGTATTTACCCGCCTTTCTGATAAAATTCATTTCATCACTAACCAGGGCAAGTGACGGAACACTTATGCACATGCCCGCGTCATGGTTGGCAATAAAAAAGCTTCGTCAATCTCCCGAGCATACTTAGTTTTATGTCGGGCTAAAATCCTGATTTCATTAAACATTGGAGAGCATGCACATCTGTCACAGTGGACCGCTAAGTTGCCAGACGGGGAGGAGCGTAAGGACAGAGAATGTTCCCTCGCCCGGTCGTTAACACATCTCCCCGTCTGCCCAATGTACACTTTTCCACAGGACAACGGAATTAGATACACCACCCCACATGCGCAGGCGATAAACGGGTTGCGGTGCTTAACTTGACATTGTGTACCCGCGCGGCCACCTCGATTCACGGCTGCACACAGCCGCCCCAACTTAGCTGGAGCCGAAAACACAACTGGCACGTTGTACCTACTTGCAACCTTCTTGACACCATGGGACACCTTGTGCATATACGGCAAGACCACAGGTCTTACCGTTGGTTTTTGTCTTGCCTCAGTACTAGCAGGCCCTCTAAACACCTTAACCAAGGATTCCACGACGCCCATGACAACTCCCAAAGGGAAACCAGCATTTGACAACCTTTTGACTTGCAACAAGAAACTGTCACCACACCTATGGTGGCATGACTTAAACAAGGCGGTGCGGAGACTGGACAGTGCAATGGCTCTTTTCACTGTCTTAGAGTGTGCGGATTCATATACTAAGAGCCCCTTCTTAGACCTAGGCTCATAGGCCCAACACAAATGCGAGGGCTCACATCGAAGATTGAGATCTAAAAATTGTAGGGCACCCTCAGAAGTGGTCTCAGCCTTAAACTTTAGTCCCGGAGAACAATCCGTAAACAGATGTAACATCGAGGCAATCACACTTTCAATGTCTGTGTTATCGTTGCCTTTCAGCACAATCAGGTAGTCATCAACATACCTCAACACTTTGACCACCCTATCGTCCAGCCGCTCAGCAATTGCCCTATCACACTTAGCCAAATAAATGTCACTGAGAACGGGCGCAACGTTCGACCCAATGCATATGCCGCTCTTCTGCAAAAACGTGTCGCCTTCAAATGTAACAAAGGTGGACGCGAGGTAAAAATGCAGTAGTTCAAGGAAAGAGTCACTCGCAATCCCACAGGAACTCGAGAAGGCCACAGCCCCGAACGTATCAATGCACTCCTCCACGGCCTGCATGAGTTCATAATGGGGAATTGCATAAAACAAATCTTCCACATCAAACGAAACCAGCTGACACGAGCCAGGATTATCTTCCCGTAGATAATTGACCAAGGCCTCCGAGTTGCGAACAACAAAAGGGTCATCAAGCATAAGTGACGACAAGTGGCGCTGCAGAAAGCCAATGTTTAATGAAATCAAGATTTTAGCCCGACATAAAACTAAGTATGCGCGGGAGATTGACGAAGCTTTTTTTATTGCCAACCATGACGCGGGCATGTGCATAAGTGTTCCGTCACTTGCCCTGGTTAGTGATGAGATGAATTTTATCAGAAAGGCGGGTAAATACGGTGTAGCCACGTGTCGGCTTGATTGGAGTATGACGTGTTATCGGGTCGATTGCTTGTATGTTTATCTCGCTTCAGACTTGCTGAATGGCGCAGGAGTAAATATTTCAGTTGTAAGTCAGCGCTGTGTCTGTTGTGTTTCATTTTACTGGTCTTTCGTCTTCTTTGCGCTGTTTTAACCCATTCAAGATGACAAATCAAGCAGCTTCAAAAGTTGAAGTCGCTGGGCCTTTTTTGTTTATGATTGATTCAGCGATAACAGAACGCGCACTGAAGCATGACGAACGCCATAATGGATAGTGCCCTTTCGACGCTCTCTGATTTGTCCGTTCAGCTGGTAGCCTTAGCTGCGTTTGGATTTAAGGTGAAAAACGAAGTATAATCCCGTCTCCGAAACTGGACGCGCAAAGATCGTCAGAAGGGCTGTCCACGTGACGCTTGTAGGGGCAACGTTCGCATGATATGGTCATGATCTCTTATCTTCACTGCGGCTTTCTCGCCGCGATTCTTGATATGAAAAACTCGCTGCGTCAATAATTTAGTGCGCCATCGCACTGGAAGCATCGCTTTCGAGTGTTAACCCGCGGTGGAGCGGCATCGCAAAAGCTTGTTGGCTGTGGCCATATCGAGAAAACAAAATGGAATGATACGATAATAGAAAGAAGACATTCAAATCATTATTTCTCCACAAAGAAACTTCGCACATCAGAATGGCGGAAAATTGGGAGCTTTGATCTCCTTAACCAAATAGCGTGCCTCACAAGAAATGCCTGAATTGGTGACACTCCAGCCCTACGCATGTCATGAAATGTTATTTGATTCATTGCGCCACTCACTTCAGAACGTGCGGTTTGAATGTTCGCGTATGAGGCGACGATTCGATGCTTGAGATCAGTGACGTCTCGGTGCTAAGTCACGTAGAGAAAGAAAATAAAGGAAGATCGACTGGTATATTCTCAGGGAATGGGTTAATATGAAATTTGGAAAACGCCACACAAGTCCTCCTTTACGAAACGCTAACGCTGACACCTTGACTTTTCTGTTTTGGATTTCTCTTTTGTTTCCTCTATCTTTTTGCTGCCTCTTTTTGGCCTCGTTGCGGAGTCAGTGTTAGCGTTTCCCAAAAGGGGAAGTGTGTTGCGTCCCCCTAAAAATCTACCTATGGATCTTCCTGTAATTTTTTTCACCCCTTTACTGGACTCTGCCTGTCAGAGTACGTCGATACACCAGGATACGGTCATCGATATCACTCGTGGAAAGTACCACATCCGTACCACTCGTGGAACGAACCGCATCGATATCACTAGTGGCGGGAACCGCACCCATCGTTTTGACTACATACGCACATCACAGCCCACGCACCGCTACTACGGAAACCCACAGCGAAGAACATCCGGCGACGGCAGAGCGGCGTCTGAGCACGCCCGCATTCCACCGCGCCGCAGCGCCTCCTCCTCTTTGGCTCCTCGCCAGCTGTGCGACGCTCGTTTGACGAAAACGAATACGCTTGTTT
This sequence comes from Ixodes ricinus, assembly GCA_037355805.1. Lineage (NCBI taxonomy): Eukaryota > Metazoa > Arthropoda > Arachnida > Ixodida > Ixodidae > Ixodes > Ixodes ricinus. The sequence continues at coordinate 108,985 of JAZHYW010043965.1, read as the reverse complement.
TGACGAGAACCCGGCGGTGTCTGTCAGTTTGTCAGCGCCGGGGAAAGAGTAAGAGGGAGAGGGTGGGTGTTTGCTGACGTTAGCGCTCCGGACCAATGGGAGTGTCGCACACGTCACCTTCTCCCCTCCTTCTTTCTCTCTTCCCGGCGCTGACAAACTGACAGGCACCGCCGGGCTTTCGTCAAAACGAGGGCTCTAATGCTAACGCATCAAAAGGCTAGCGGAGTAAGATCGTGTACTCTCGGCGGCCAGAACATTGCTCCAGCGCGTTCTATCCAGTGCTGAGCGAAACTGCTGGCAAGACAGCTCCGAGAACGCGACATGAAGGAAGCTGGCGCTCCATCACCCTTGAGCCACATGCTTCTGAGCTCTGTTAGCGGGAGGTCGCAAATAAACTCACTGGGAGTACCATTACGTATGTTGGCTGTGTAGGACCGAGCTTTCAGTGTGCCTTCTAGAGAATACGGCCCCACTACTCTGTCATAAAATATGCCGCACCACAGATTCACTGACCACCACACCTGATGGTTATGCTGCCGAAGCCGGTGGGGATTGCAGTCCGACCAGTAGTGCGCATTGTGGACGTTCACGTTTCCATTTCTATAGACAAAACTGTGCTTCATCGGGCCACCGTACTTTCCTTAGAAAGTCAGGGTCTTTGTCTGTTTCATAAGGTGGCAATCGCATGATATGAATTATCTTACGCTTCCTTAGCAACCTACACGCCGAAAAGAAGCTGCCTCCGGAATCTTCGACGATTTTTCGTATGCTAATTTCGGGGTACGCTTGCACACACGCTAACACAGCGATTTCGAAATCTTCGTTCGAGACAGCTGCCTTCTTTTTTCTTTGACGATTCACAGATCCAGCCGACACAAACCCTCTGACAACCCTAAAGAAGGTGGACGGGACGGGCACAAGACAACCAGGTGTGTCGGGCGGCGTACAGCCTCGCGGCGAGGCGAACATTCCGAAATCATTTCTGCATATGTCATAACCATGCCAACCCTTTCGGTGACTGAATACCTTGGGCGGAATTTGCGCGGCCATGTTAACGCTAACCCGGCTTAGGGTCTGCAACGGTCCCTCAGACTGCCTGTTGAGCTAATTTCCCAAAGAAAAGAGCATTACCAGAAGAAAGGTTTACTTAGGAAGCACATTATTCTTCTTCTAAGCCAACGAGAAGAACATATATATGTGAGCGTAAACGCCACGTATACTCGGTTTTACGTTAACTTGGCGCACAGCGAAAACCACGATTCCGGGTAGCTAGTAACATCGTCGAGGCGCACGTGCATTGGCTCGCCGGGTCGTAATTTTCGCCCCGTTCGCTAGGTATGAAAGGCCGCACCGAGTTTTTATATCAAGGGCCGCGGCGTGAAATCTGCAGCGAAGATAAGAGATCGTGACGAATTTACTCCTCATGCGAACGTCACTCGTACAAGCGTCTGGCGGCGCTCTTTGTACGTCCAGTTTCGGGGGACGGAGGAGAGTGATGGAGAGAAATTGTCGACGAAGATCTCGCAAACCGTTAGTTCTTTATTAATTGTGCAAATTGGTTCAGCTTTCCACGGCGGCCGACATCAGTATTGCAATTGCAACGTGAACCGAAAAAAACCAGCAATTAAAAATATAATTAACGTATATTAGTTACTTACTAAACAGACTATGGCTGGTTATCCGCTTACCACATAGAACTCGAGAAGCACCTAATGAACACGGAATTCCAACTACTGAAATACACTCTTATATATATATATATATATATATATATATATATATATATATATATATATATATATATATATATATATTCATTAAAAAAAACCTATATACGTGTAAAGTTTTAAAAACCCAATTTCGTTTCCTTAAGTAATGAACACCATTAGGCTAATCCGCAGAACTTCCCAAACGTCCAATTTAACGCGAAAAAAAGAAAGAAGAAAATAGCGCCGTAAGTGAATGATTACTTAAACTCGCTGCACTCCCCGTGTCTCGGTGCATCGGCGCTCTCTCCTTCTTCACCCCGAGAAGACGCAAACTTTGATTCATTAAATATTTGCATCCACGCCTTCCCACAAAATAATCACAATCATGTCGAAAAAAAAAAAGTTCTTATCCGTCTGCCGAAGACGGCGCAGGTACGGCGAGACGAGTTCGCCGAAAGGCACGACTAAACTCGCGAGCCAACTAATTTCCCTTAAAAACAAAACAACGACAGAAACTAAATTGAAAAACACAAAACATAGCAATAAAATAAAAATAATAAAACGTGTACTTTATACTCTATTTTACCTTACGATGAAGCGAAGCGGAGGCGTCGGGAAGTCCCGTCCAGACGAACGTTGCGGACTTATCCCGCGTCTGGCGCGTGGCTTCCAGAAGGTCACACGTGACACTCACACTGCATTTGATTGGCTCCCGTGTCGCGTAGCCTTCGCTGCGGTCCATCGTAAGATCAAACGGAGTACAGAGATTGCTAGCAAAGAAGAAAAGAAAAGAGCATTCGCCAACAAAGGAGAGCGAGCGAGAGTTCTTCGCTCGGAGATAAAGCGCAGACGACGCGGCGGTCGCAGACGAGAAGACGACCGCGCGTCTAAAAGGGCCGGCCGGTGTGTGCCCCGATTTCGGAGGGCTTCCAACTGTTCAGTCGGGGATCACGTGGCCGCGCTTTGCAACGCGAAGGGAGAGGAGGACGCGAAAGCGTTTTTATCGTCCGCAAGCGTCTCGTCCCCTCCGTTCGTTTTTTTCCTTTCCTCGACACGCGAGAAAGCAACGTGTGCCGCACTTGCGACCGACCCTGGCCCAAAATGGCGTCCGCCATATTACAGGGTGTTTCTCGGCGATATTCGGGCGTAACTAAAACAATCGTACAAATAAACCGAACAGCTGTATGCTATGAAACTTTTTAAAAAGCTGTCTTTAGGTCGTGCGTTTTTTGTACTCACATTTTATAAGTGTAAACTTAGGAGAGGGGGATAGCCTAAACAAGTCTTCAGCCTGAAAACAATTGTTTGTCTGATTGACGCAGCCACTTACAGATGGCAAGACCTAAAACAAAAACGTTAAATATTCTTTGACATGAACACCTAAAAACCGGTCCACCAGATTTCATGCGTGGGTGGTACCATATGCAGGGTTCATACAGCTCCTTGAAATCCTTCAATCGCCTGGATTTCGATAAGAGTCTTTCAGGGGCCCTTACATCTCCTTGAAAGTTTCAACGATTCTTGTATTCCTTGAACATCCGAAGATTAATAACATTTTTTTGTTGTTGTTTTTGTTGCGGATCATGGCGGTATGAGAAATTCGCTTCGCTTCTCTTGACTCATTCGAGCCACGTTAATGCGTGTGGTGGCGCGCAAGAAAATCGCCGGAGAAAAGCGCTCGGCCTGTTGCGTTGGCAACCCACATGGCGGCGTACATTTTCCGCTGGATGCTATGCCGTCAGACTCTGGCCACTGAAAGAAAGGTCGTTTCTTTTCTCCTCAATGTGCCTGCCCCGTGCTCGGATAGCATATCCGACAATTTTAATCGGGCTAGGATTTGGTCCCACTTTTCGTTGCAAATCCGCCAACGCCTCGCGTACATTGTCATGATTGCGTCATATGCTTCATGCTTCTATCCACTCACGTTCAAGGCATCTTGTGCCATCGCCACTTTTGCTCTCTGTTGCTGTTAATGTTGTCTTCTGATGCCCTAGAAATCCTTAAAAAGTCCTTGGATATTCCATTAAGAATGTGTATACGAATCCTCCATATGTAAGTAGCAGGGCCAATCAGATATTTTTTTCTTGCCGTTTGCCTGCACAGGGTAACAAAAAAGTTTTTTTTCAGCTTAATTTTTTTTTTGAAGCCCACACTCATAAAGTTTTAGTATGAGAACTGCACCACATCTAGAGACCTTTTGTGACCGTGGTTCTCCGAAATCCGGGCTCTCTCTAGGGCGGGCGAGCGACGCTGCTGCGGTTTTTGCGGCGGCCGCAACCCCCACCCGGTGTTTAAACCTCGGGTTCAAAGCTGCGCAGCGCCAGGTAATTGCTTCGAAGACAACTTTAATTAGGCAACTCAGGCAGGATCCTCTGCACCGTGACGGGAAGGAAGGGAAGGGGGGGGGGGCATATAAAAAGTGACGTTTAGACCTAGGTTATTCAACCTCCTCTTCCGTCTCGGGTTTGCCCTCTCTCTTCTTGTGTCTTCTCTTAACCCGCAAAGTTTACCGCATGAACGGAAAGTCGACTTGAATTTCCAGTTGACTAATCCCTCGTTGATGAAGTTATCTTTCCGTTGTGTAGGGTGGGAGATCTAATTCGCCTGTGTTTTACCAAGATTAAGTTTTGTTTGATTAGTGTGTTTAGTTTTTTTCATAGAGATGACGAAGAATAATGATACGTATTCCTGATCCTGGGGTAGACGTGTTTACGAAGAGTCTAATGGGACAGAAAAGTGCTGAAAGGAACCGCTTTGTTATATTTAAAGGAGGTACAAACGATTTTTCTCCTTTCGCTAAATATTACTTAGAATCACATCCTAACTTTAATAGCTCTAAACTTGCCTTAGTTTTTTCTTTCTAGGCAATGGCAGCAGGCAAAAATAAAAAATCGATAAATATGAGCATCGTTCATCCCCTCATTTCGAAGCCAGAACAAGCAGCCGCGTGGCCTGGTGCCTCTCCTTTGCTGCCAACGTTAATCATAGCCACGCGCTGTGGTTAGTAAAGTAGAAAACGCGTGCTGAGCTCCAGGCATTGTTGGAGTTCGGCTATTCTCATCACCGCAGTGTTTGGACATGGCCCACTACCCGAGTGACCGCCGAGGCATTGATTGTTAAAGAACTTGTTGTTGGGCTAGTTGGTGTTGACTGTATTGAACCAAGGTTAAAAGCACCAAAAAGACTTGTGTATGTCTTTTTTAGCGCTTTTAACCATGGTTCAATACATTGGACCATGGTTAGGAGCGGAAGTCAAGTGCTCACGCAGTTCTCGTGTCCAATCCATGAGCCGTGCTCGGTTGTCGTCAGGCGGGTGGTTTCGATCCCAGACTTACGCCATCAAGCTTTGCGAAGGCAAGACTGAAAGAAATAGTTGCCTTTTCTTTTCGCGATTTCACCATGAGCAAGAAGCTTCTCAATCAGTGGTGGTCCATGCGAATATACTTGTGCCAGAGTATAGAACAGTTCACCTCTGCAAATTCATGAACATTCCAACCCAATATCGTTTAATGACCCCTTTAAGTTTGTCTAAAATTGCTTCCTACGATATATTACGTTCTTCTAAATTTATACTTCACACGATATATATAAGTATAAAAACGACACATTGCTACTTTAGACCAATGTTGTTGTAAAAAAAGAAAGAAACAATCTTCAAACTCAGTTTAATAAACATGCTTTTTGTAAGGCTTGTCAAATTATGAGGCGCTGGGGAAAACCAGCCTTCAGCGTTAAGTCCTTATTTCAAACTCTTTTTGTTCGCATTCCGCATATTGAAAAGCATACGGGAAGGGACTCAGCACGCACCTCGTATCACTGCGCCGCAGTGTTCTTCCGCAGCATAAAGGCCGTTTGCTTCCATCACCGTAACCATGGCGACGAACGCCGATTTACCGAACGCCGTCTGTTAGGCAAAGGTTAATATGTTTTGTAAGAAGCAGCCGCAGACTGTCGCCGCGACGCGGCGTGAACGCAGGTGGAGGCGGAGGCGGAGGCGAGGGAAGGGGGGGGGGGGGAGGCGCTAAATTTAGTGGGGAAACTGAATTGTCGCGTAGGTTAGGTGACGTCAGCTTTTCTGTTAAATTTAGCGAGGAAGCTGAATTGGTGCGTTGGTCACTTCACGGCAACTTTCCGCTAAATTTAGTGGGGAAACTGAATTGGTGCATAGGTCTTGTAACGTCAAATTTTCCGCTAAATTTAGAGGGGAGACTGGATTGGTGCATGGGTTACGTGACGTCAGTATTTCCACTATATTTAGCGGGGAAACTGGATTCGTGCATAGTTCTGACATCAATTATTTCGCTAAATTTATCGGGGAAACCGAATTGGTGCTTTGGTCCCGTGGCGTCCGTCTTTCCGCTAAATTTATCGGGAAACTGAATTGTTGCATAGATCATATGACGTCAATTTTCCCGCTAAATTTAACGGGGAAACTGAATTGGTACCTAGGTCACGTAACGTCAATTATTGCGCTACACTTAGCGGAAAATATTCCTGCCAATTTTAGCGGGGAAAGATATTCGAGGCCAGATTCTAGACAGACAGAAATCTATGGCGAGCAGCTTAATAATGCTATCGCATTAAAAAAAAAATACTTGCGAGGCAGCAGAAGTTTTTAAGCTTCGTTTGATGGGCAATATAAGAACTTGTTACAGGCTCTTTGTCAGTAAGTTCGTATCGATATATCGAAAAACGAATTAACCAGCCTGTTTAATCTGGGACCTATCCCGTCATTTTTTTCCAGCCCCAGTCTGATCTATATTTTATGCGGCACAGATCATTACTTGAGGCTACTTCCAAACACACAACACTTCGACCCTTCCTTAATGCGGGCGAAGTAATAAAAACGATGCAGTCAGAGACACAAATGGAGATGTCGATATACCTCTTTGCGTGAGTTGCGTGGGCATTGTTTTTGCAAATCTCAACGATCAATCTTCGAGCAAGTGAAATAATTCACGCACACAGAACGGATGCTGTCATTCGCCGATGGAGTGGTGGCTTCCACCCGTTGTGCGCCGGTGGCCATTGATTCGATCGAACCTATTTCGAAAGGCACAATGACGGAGCGGGAAAGGCTTCCCTCAGATGTACCCTGTTTGAACCAAAGATGAAGCGAAGGAACGCTGCAAGGGGCACCTAGACCAGTCGGGTTCTGTAAATTACAAGCGTCACGGCATTTCGAAGTCACATGGACCAGTCAACGATTCAGCAAGTCCCGGGTAGCTGCAGTCTATTCGCTGCTGGTTCATTGATGCGAAATTCGTGATAAATAGTATGCCAAGGCGTGGCACAGTCAACACGTTCTAAATACGTCGTGTTATCATCTTGACGTTGTTTCTAATGTACAGTTTCCTTTGATTATGTCGAGTAGTTGAATGCGTTCGTGGTTGTTTATATTTATATTTGCTTAACTTATTGCAAGGATTTTCGGACTATGGTAAGGTCACAAAATAGACCAGGATTGCATTTATCACTTAGTGAAACTAATATAAGGCAGTGCTCAGCGATATGGATTTCAAGTGAGCGCTATAGCTCCATCTATAAAATCAGTAAAACAAAACCGTAAACTTAAAAATGAAGAGCGCATAAAAAATAAAGAAATCGAAGTAGAAGACAATCCAAAGTAGTAACGATTGTTTCCTAGCGTTAGCATATTACATTCAAAATGCCCAGAACAAGCGGATAGATATGCTACAACGGTGAGACGGGCGATCTCGTGTATGTACATAGCTACAGAATGATGACATAGAACTGAGAAACTATTAAACGATAATATTGTACCTCCACGCCGTTGAATTGTTTTTTCTCGGTTCTTCATACAGAACCTTTACAAAGCCTATCTGTTTTGAACATTGATTCTGCGTTGTCAACGTATGCATATAAAAAAAATAATAAAAAAGCAATTCAAGATTGCGGTCGTATTCATGCCAAGAACTTGCTTCAATGATATTATTATATATATTTATTTTTGCGATATCGTGACCATCTTTGCTTACTATGTACTTTCTTGAAGTGAATAGAAAGTAGTGCTTTCAATATAGTCATTTGAATGAGAACAAGCATCACCAGAACTATGAGGCTGTGCTGACTCACGCGAACTTACTTTACACCAACATCGGAAGAAAGCAGACTTGTTGTTCCGTTACCAAACTCTGCATGGTTTGATTGATTCTCCCGGTCTCTTGCCTGAAGTGTGTATCAGGGTCGCGCGGATGTCTGCTCGGGCAAATCGACATTTTATGCTACTATAAATCTTAGTCGACACAATCCAACTTTTAGATTAGTAGAATGTTATAATTGTTACTCCGAAGAACTTGATATTTTGAACTCGTGCCGTCAGAACTTTGATAAACAAATGGCCCCTCTGTTCGAGTCGGGACAGAGATAGGGAGCACCAATTATTTGAAGTGATAGCCTAAAAATGTACTGCCTGTGCAGTTTGTTCCTCTTTTTACCACGATATAAAGTTTAATTGCTTTGTAGCTCTGTAGGAATTAAGATCGATATTTCTTTTTTCTGTCTTAAAAACTACTAATGTCTAGGACGTTTTTGTGCTATCTTGTAATCCACTACTGCTGCGATAGCCAATCATCCACTTTTGCTCGTTTCGTGCACTACAGACTGTGTCTTCTACTCGATGCGCAACGGGGTGTGTGCATATATGGGTGGTCAATGTATTCTTGGTGTCTGTGTCTTCGTGTCGTCAGTTTTGTGTTTAATTTGTTGTGTGTGTAAGTATCGGTGTGCCAGCAACAAACCGCAAGGTTGTTCCTGGTCACCAAATAAAATTGATTCTTGATTGTAGATTCTTAATTATTATTATCATAAAAGCCAATAAAGAGAAACAATATAAGGATCCCAGCGATTGGTGTAGCACAGAATGCGCTCGCATTGAAGAAACCCGAGACGGGGAAATAATCAACGGACAAGCGCACACACACAATCTCCAAACGCAGCTATTGATTTCCTTTTCTTCCCATCGTTGCATTTATAGGTCGTCCTCCCTCCCCGAAGGTTGCCAACCCCCTCGCAGCAGGATAGCAAGGTGCACTAGAATCAAGTTAAAGCATAGTATAGCAGGCAAAGTGGTTTAGGATAGACGTGATAACCCTGGAGCGAGGAGACAAGAAGAGACGAACAGACACGAACACGCGAATCAAGGGTTCGGAGTGTCCGTCCCTTGTCCCCTGCTCAGGTTTAACATGTCTACACGAAACAATGTCCACTGCCAAGGGGTGACCTCAAACCACAAGCGAGATCCAACAAAGTAATGAACACTCGCTACGCTAACCTTTCCCTGGATTTCATCAGCTAAATTCACCAGCTCGCCGGCATTTCGTTTTTTACTTTTTTAGATTACAATTGTAGATTGAAAAAAAAACAAACGCTATGTGCTCAGGGACAACGAGCAAACGAACCGTCAAGTTTATTGTCCACGATCACATCCCACTTTTTTTGGTCGAATCATATTATGAGCTTCGTTATTCGCTGGTGTCCTTCGATCATTCGCCGTGATTGGCTGTCGCCGTGTTCTACAGAAATGTAAACTGATACTTTTTTACAGTCATTGTGCGACTATAATTTTTTTATACGCGGGCGCCGCCATCTTTAATTGCGGAATTTCCTGTATGCGAAAAAAAAAGCTCGCTTTGCTCTCTCATACCCCTAGGAGAAGCTCGACGTTTCATTCGCGATTGATTATCATGCTTGCAACAAAATGGCTAATTGGCCCTCTTCCAGTAACCTTCTGCGCGTGCGCAAACCCCTCTCCTGGGCTTGCTTCTCGCTGTCGCCATTTTTGGAGGGCAAAGTTCGGGTCGACCAACATATTCAGCACCTATGTATGCTGGTCTTTTGTCTCTTTTGGAGAGTCTTGCTGCAGTATACGCCGGTATGGGGCATAAATGGCAACGGAGATCAATACAACGGCACGATGCCAGTGCATTCTGACGGGCGGAGGCAGGTTGGGCTGCCCTGCGTTTGTAGTTAGAAGACAACTCCGCAGACGGCGGTCGTTACTGGAAAAAGGTCCATTGGGCTAGTTGGTCCATGTTCTTTCAGATGAAAGCGCCTCAGAAAAATACAGAAAGATCCATTGGTGGATTCCTAGGGGACGAGTTAGCATGACCCTTGGAAACGCCACACACGTCTTCCATTGGGAAACGCTTACGCTGACCCCTTCACTTTTATCGTTTGACTTTCTCTTTTGGCTTTCTCTTTCGCTTCCTTTATTTTTGCTGCCTCTTTTTGGCCTCGTTACGGGGTCAGTGTTAGCGTTTCCCAATGGTCATGCTAACGGATTTCCTAAGAATCCACCAATGGATCTTCCTGTAATTTTTTCACCCCTTTACTGTACTCTGCCTCAGAGTAGGTCGACGCTCCTGGATACGGTCATCCATATCACTCGTAGAAAGAACCACATCCATACCACTCGTTGAAGGGACCACATCCATTTCACTCGTAGGGGGAGCCGCATCCATCGTTTTAACTACGCACACATATCACAGCCCACGCACCGCTACTAAGGAAACCCAGAGTGAAGAACAACCGGCGACGGCAGAGCAGCAACTGAGCTCGCCCGCATTCCACCGCGCCGCGGCGCAACACCTCCTAGATAACAAAGCCGTAGTGCTGAATGAGATGGCGTCATCAGAGGGCCGACGCTGTGCACAGATTGGAGACGACGATTAAGCAAGTGTCTTCTTACCCTCCTTGTGTAATACCCTGACACGGGTCCTCAAGGTAAATAAATGAAATCAAATTAAATGAAATCAAATTGCGTCAACGTTCGACTGAAACTTGACTCGCAGCCGAGCGCTGACGCAGCAGTCGTTTCCTATCTGTGTCCAGCGTCGGCCTTCTCTGATGACGCAATCTCATTCAGCACTACGGCTTTGTTATCTTGGAGGTGTTGCGGCGGCGCCTCCTTCTTCCTGGCTCCGCGCCAGCTGTGCGCGTGACTGGCAAAAACGAAATGGCTCGTCTTGACGAAAACCCGGCGGTGTCAGTCAGTTTGTCAGTGCCGGGGAGAGAGGAGAGGTTGACTCGTGCTGCCGGCAGAGCTTTGGACCAATGGGAGAGTCCCACGCGTCACCCTCTCCCCCTTCTACTCCTCTCTCCCCGGCGCTGACAAACGAAAGACGCCTCCGGGGTTTCGTCAAAATGAGCGTTCTAGTGCTCATGCATTAAAACGGGGACAAGGATCAGCACTCTGTGCTGATTTTCTTCATTGTCTCCTTTTGTCTGAGGTGCTTTCTTGTGAATTATCATTCTTGTTTCTCCTTTTCTACCCGGTTTCTCAAATAGCGGCCAGGCTCTTTAAATCGACCGCAAAAATCGGTTTCTTAACCTATCGCGCTACGATTTTGTGCAGCATTGCCTACAGGTGGTGCATTTTTTCTGTAAAATTTGCAAAGATCGAACTTACATGAGGAAAAAGTAAAAAAAAGAAAAAAGGATTAACTCCTATGTAAACGCAGCGAAGCCACCGGTCTTCAAACAATCGGGCGCCTTATGGTTTGAAGACCGGTGGCTTCGTTGCGTTTCCATAGTAGTTAAGACTTTCCATTTTTTTACTGCTTCCTCAGGTAAGTTCGATCTTTGCAAATTTTGTAGACGAAATGCACCACCTGTGGGCAACGCTGTACAAAATCGTAGCGCGATAGGTACAGAAACCGATTTTTGCGGTCGATTTAAAGACCCTCACCGCTATTTGAGACACCTGGTATATTCTTTTACTTGTTCCAGGCTGTGACAGCTTGCTTCTTTTTTTTTTTTGTCCATCTCCGTACCTGGATTTTTCAACTACGTGGCTGGAGACGAGGGTAAACGAAAAAGGTTTATACATCTTTCCAAGAAACACTCAACCCCAGGTGAAACAAACCGTTTTTCGAGCCCAGTCACTGGGTTTGAGGCTAGACTCTTAACGGCGTCCCTGCTAACCCTAACCGAGTGGACTGTGATTTCGATTGGCACAGACTGCCTAAGCGCAGTTTAAAAAGCTGCTGGTGGCTAAATTTTCGTCTTTTCCCGCTGTATTTTGTGTTTTAAGGTGTATGTATTTTCGAGACATTGAGAACGCATTGTACCACATTTAAAAAAAAACAAACAAACAAGAACTGTAAACTTTGTTTTGTTGAGTTCGCGCGCGACTAGAACGAATGCAAGCGGAATGTTAGTTGTCGTTTTTTTTAACGATAAGTTTGGCGGTGCCGCCCGATTACCCGCGTGTAAAACGACAAAGTGCTTAACAGTCGAAAATAATTTACAACGAAACGATAGCTCGAAGGGCATGCATCTTTGAAGCTCACAAATAACGTGTTTACCGATGGACAGGACGCGGACATGCAATTTAGCAAGTGTTAACATTCGAACAATATATTTTACGTACCACACGATGTGGCGTTATCTGAAAATAATTTATTCGAGAAAGATCTCCAATAACACAGTCACAGTCGACGACAGCCCATATCTTGACAATCGGACGGAATCCAGGTGACTTTGTTTTGGCGCACGTTTTGGGGGAGCCTCTTTTTTCTCACCAGCACAAAGGCAAAGGAACGGGGACGGACTGACTCCAACCCCAACAACTATTGCCCGTTATGACTGAGAAGGACTCTACGCGTATTATCTCTGGGGAGGAGGAGAGCAGTCGTCATTGTTCACAAAATCGCGTCGAGGGCCGTTCGATGTCCCTCCCTTCCTTCGTTTCCCGTGAATGTCGAGCAGAAACGCTTGAGTGGCAGGCACTTACCAGCCCTATTTTTCACAGTGGAAGACAACACAGAAAGGGAACGCAGCATACACCACAAAAAAAATAAATGGAAACTTTCAAGATGGGCCAGAAAACATCGAATATAAAACCGCAAAACATAGGTCGAGAATCGCGCCGAGCGGGTTTCCACTGTTCAAGAAAGTGGCAGACAACTTTTGGCTGATAGGGGGTTCGAGAGTCGCACTAGCCCGCATCAGCATCAGCAACATGGCGGCGGCCTACGAGCGTTTTTTGGGAAAGGTCTAGTGTAGTAATACCTCATGCCCATTCACTGCTGTTCCAAGTCAGGGAACACCAGGCAGCCAAGGAACAAGCGGTGGACGCTCTTTTTCTGAGCCGGCCTCTGTCGCGGTCCATCTACAGATGAAGTCGACTCGAGGGAGGTGAGAAGGGTCCGGCGTGTCTCGAGTCGACGTCGGTTGGTTGGACAAATCGATGCCACTTCCTTAAGGAAGAGGGGAGAGGAGTCCGCGATAAAATATCGATTTGGCGACGGACTGCGTTTCCCACCTCAAACCGGGGACCCCGGCAACCTCCTCGTTTAGGTCATTCGAAGAACGAACACGTCTCCGAAGGCACGCACGCGGACTTGTTGTACGCGGCACTTCGCCGAGCGTTTGATGTGTAAGCAGTTCGTCAATGAATCGTGTTTATCATGCGAAACTTGCCCGCAAGCGCCCGCGAAAGGACGCGCCTGTCACGCTACATATGCGACTCGGTGCTGTCCAAAGCATGAGGATTGGATGTCATTAAGATTGCTAAATATCGAAGATCTTTAGCAATCTTATCGAAGATCTTAGCAATCTTAGAAGATCGAAGAGTAGTAGCGAGATGTTTGGCAGTTCTTTTTGAGCTACCCAAGCTATACACATTTTCAGAATGGCTCCACTTTACTGCTTCCGGCATGCTATTGATTATCTCTAAATTCAAAATAGTTATTGAGAAAACGGCACATAAAGACTATGCCAAACGACAAGGTATTTTGAGTGTTTTTGCTTGTTTGCAGACTAGAGCTTTCCCACCATACATTTCACACCATCAGACGTCTGTATCGCACCGTGAAGAAGCTGTACTGTCCCCCACCATGTTGACGACACGTTTTCAATGTGGTCAGTACAGCCTCTCAGCCAAAGTCTTGGAATTTAATACCTTCCTGAGGAAAAAGAAAGTGTATATAAAACTTGCGCTGGAACCGCCCTACGAGTTTTCATTTCACGACCTTAACGAACATACTTGCATCTCCTCATCGGTATAATCAGTACAACTGACCCTCACTGCTGCTTCAAAACAAACTCACCTGCTTTCCCCTCGTTTTTTTTTCCTTTATTAGATGGGGTACATTATGTGTGCTTAAATGTGGTGCTCTTATAGGCGCTACAGCCCAAGAACGCACAGCATTGTATCATAGCCTCCTCTATCCCCGCAAAGCCTGGCAATTTGACGACGGAGCCATAGTGTGCTCGGTCGCAGATTTGGAAAGCGAGGATCTGGTAGCAGAGAGCATCAAAGAGTCATATCTCGGGGACCCTGGACGTCAGCGCACATGCTTCTGCAGCGGCGAGGACCCGAAACACACTTGTTCCCTCGGGAGAAGTGTGTTTCGGCGTCTCGCCGCTGTGGGGCGCCAGTCACGTGGCTCTCCTCTCATCCGTTGTCTGCCGCTGCACCTTTTCCATTTTAGCGGCCGCTTCTCGTGGCGATCTACCAGGCTTTGTCCGTATATAGGAGGCTATGGTTGGATATTAGACTGACGTTCGTCCTTAAGCGCCCGTTCTTAATTCTTACTGTCGCGATTTCAATGGGTGTACAGCGAACATGCCATCCTCGCATCTCTTCTACGCCCAGCGTTTCTTATGCCACTCGGCGACTGTACGGCGAGCAATGCGTTCCAAAACGCGTCTCTGGTGCGTCGGAACCCAATCAGAGCACGCTTATCAAAGGGCGACATAAAGAAGTAAAGGAACGTGCGAGGAGCGCGAGGAGCAGATGAATTTGCACGTTGAATACAGTTTTTTTTAAGCTTTACTGAATCTAGAAAAAAAGTGAAAGCTACATTTGTGCGATCTATGCAGGTGAGTTATACGGCCAGGGGAGACATGGTACAGGGGCGAATGGTAACGATCAGTCGGCTAGATTAGGTCAAATTTATTAATTAATTTTTAATTGTGAAAATAGACGTATGGTTCAAATTAGTACCCTTGCTCAGCGTCATCAGAAACCACATATATCACTCATTTCTAGAAATACTTTTTACTTTTCTGAAAGTGCCAGTGAAATCGCAGGTTTACCTTGTCAGCCGGGCGTGCAACCGTCGTGAATAGCAGTGTAACAGCTTCGTGGCTCAAACATTCTATCTTCATTGCGAGTCTAGGTATAAATATTCGCGTATAATTTGCACCACTGTACTTTAATTTTAACGCTATCGCGTTTAGGAGCTCGTGTCGCAGAAATTCCGGCGTCGGCGTTGGCGTCGGTGGACCAAGAAATTCCATAATGAAAGGCGCGCAGCCACGTGTCAACGTTATTAGATTAGCTCAGTTACGGAACTGCTCATAGACGCTGCATGCACGAACAGTACCCCCCTCACTCACCACGACTCGCCCGGTGTCGCTCGACGCGCCGCCAGACGGCTGCTTTGGTAACTGAATCGGGATACGTTCGTTTCAACGTTACTAGAAACGTAAAAACCAACGGAAAAAACTCTTTTGTAGTAACTTTTATTGGAGTTTAGTACAAAATGAGGGGCGCGTCATGTTTTCTAAAATTTTTAGTTTGCAAGGTTTTGCAGCACAATCAATATTGTTTTTATACAACGATGCCTCAGCGGTGATTTCAGGTAGCGCGTCCCGAACTAGGTGCAACTTAACTTCGCTGGTATTTCGCGGCGCGTCCGCTAGGGAGATGGCGGGGGCACCGTTGTAACCCTTTCCACCGTATCTGTTTCGGCTCCGAAATGGCCGATTGAAGCCGAAATAGATGTCACGTGCAGTTCCTTGAGTGACCGCTGCTGGAGAAATGGCGGCGTTGTGATCGCCATTTGGCGCTTCAGCTGTGCTCTTTCGAACGCACAGTTATGAAACGAAAATCTAGATGGCGCTTCGAACGACGGCAGGCGGATTGAAGTGAGTGAGGGGGGGGGGGTACCCCTCTCCGCGGGAGTTCCACAACTGAGGTAATCTAGTAACGTTGCCGTGTGCCACACGTGACGTCACTCGTGGCAGCTCGCGTTGTATTATAGGATTTACCCACTAAATTTGGTGCAAAATTTTCCGTCCGAATTTAGCAAAAACTATTCCGCCATATTTAGCGGAAACTTTTTCCGCTAAATCTAGCGGAAAACTTTTTCTCTAAATTAAGCCGAAAATTTTCCCGCCATGTTACGCGGGTTGATAGGGTCATGACGTCACAGCTACCTGTGACTTCACGTGACAGGTGACACTACGGACTAGACCCTCGCACTCGACGCTTGCGCGGCTTGGCAACGAGCAGGTGTTTATATGAGAAGGCCGTGCGAACGGGACCCGATAGCGCTATCGCGTTCCACTCTTAAAGGCGAAGCTTAAGTGTTCCCTCAAATAGTTTTCTACTACTTTAGTAAAAAAAAAAAAAAAGAAAGTAGTAGTAGCGATTAGAAGTTTTCGTCCCGCTTTTGTGGAAAATGTTCAGCTAAAGCTCATAGAACAAATTGCCATTTGAAAGGGCGAGGGCTCGGCTAAATTAATAAAAATGACGAGCAACGCGTTTATTGTTTTAATGAGTAGAATACTTGAACTTCAGCCCAGTACCCGAATGTGGGAACTAAAAATATATCCAATAAAAAATACACGAAATAAATTTTTTCTTTTCTGTGGCATTGGCTGAAAATGCCGGTGTGGAGTAACACTTTGTATCGCTGTAACTTTGGAGGAAACAAAAAAATGATACAACATGTATTTCCTGATTAAACACAACAGTATAATGAAGAAGTATCACTACACATTTCAGGAAAATCGAAGACGTGTTTTTATTTAATTGCCCCTTGAAGTTCCTTAACTTTGTAATTTAGAAAAAGTTTGGAGCGACATAAAATTTTCAATCTTTGAGATAAAGCAACGATTTATGTAATATTAAAAAGAACGTTTTAATTACAATATATGACATACAGTTTAATGCTGTAGCAATTAAACTTTTGAAGAAAGCGGGTCACAAATTTGGTGAGAAAACGTCAAAGGAGCCAAGTTTGCGCTAGATTAGGGCGAAATATATGACTTCTACAATGCTGTACATATACCACTCTATAGTTACCATGATGCAATGCAAAGCGTCATGTTCGCGTTGCGTAATTCCACAGCGCAGTCTTCATTTTTGGGTCTAAACGGATGTTCCGCCTCATCATTCGCTGAGCTGATTTCCAAGATCGCGGAGATCGGCTCTTTAAGTGTTTCGCGGTTAAGTACACGCGCAGGACTTTCTTATAGTGTGCTATGACGGTCTTTGTTACTATCAAAGGTCCTTTTGTAAGCGGGTGAGTACATCTTGAAGTTTCCGAGCTCGAACAAACAAGAACATTCTCGAGTCATCTGGAACATTCCAGTCATGCAAACAAAAGAAAGATAAAGAGGACAACCGCTGGAAAGCTGGCAGGATCAAACCCCAGCCAGCGGCTTCGGAGTCGAGCACGCCGCTGAGCTCAGCTATTCGTGTCGAATATGTGTGGAACGAAAAATACGTCCAGACTCGCGTGCATGAACTTATCTGAACAGAGCTTGTACCATCATAGCTGTGTACGGGACACACGCATGCTAACCTTGTTGCCACAACATGTTTCGTACTAAGGCGTTATGGTAATTCCTTAATTCAGTGATATGGGACATGTAATGGCAACAAAGGTAGGAGGAATATGCTCCGTACTTGAAGTGGCTTTTTTTCTAACAGTGTACGCTTTCCACGCGCTCGAAGAATTTCAAGTAAGTATTGATTTAGCGACTTTCTATGATGCTCAGCAAATTTCTAATTATAACCACATGTCTATTTTCACTAATTAAGAAGTTATAAATCAACAATTTTTGCTTAAGGGCCGATCTTTACGATTAGCCGGATATACTTTGTCCCCCTGGTCGTATAACTTACCCGCACAAACGGTATAATTGTAGATTTCACAGCTTTTTCAACAAATCTGTTACGCTTAAAGAAAAATAAATAAAACCTGTATAGCATGCCGGGGGTCAGTAATCAAGCAAATTACGCACCTTTTACTTCCATCGTAGATCCTGAAAGCTGCAAAACACCGAACACACACAAAAAAAAAGATGTACCCTGCACTGAGGTCGGTTTTTTTATAAATTTACACACCCATTTCTTCTGAGTAGACCGCCACAAGAGTTCCAGCCTCTTTTTATAGTTGTCATTTATTTTTGTTCGACGTGATAACAGAAGGCCACAGTAAAACTTGACCACGCGTAGGCACGTAACACGGAGGCACATTTTAATAGGGTACGCAACAGGAAGTACTTTTAAACCGTCTTCCATCAACGAGAGTGCACTGTATTCTATTCAGTGCGAAAACCTCTTTGCTTATTGGCTCAGCACCTGAGTGAGTTGCGAGCCATCTAACGAGATTGTGGCTCATTAACGCATACCACAGGCTCGGACGTTTGTCTACCGTTCAGCGCTGTCTCTATAATCATTCGATAGCTACAAAGCAACGCATTTAACTCCCTTTTCTACGAGTAGGAGCGGACTACTATTGTTTCACTGTAATCACGTGATCAAGATACTCTCTTGTAGGATGCAAAGTTCGCTCACAGGATCAATTCTTTCTGTGGCGGACGTTTCTGTGGCAATTGCGTGTTTGAACGGATGGATGCAAGCCTCAAAGCACGAATTGTTTTGGCAGCAGTGACCGACTCTCCCCACGTACTGCGGAACAGTCGGGCTTACTTTAACCCGTCTGCCTTATCCACTGCTACAGTCAACCTGCAACAAACTCTCGGGTATGACTTGACAAACGCCACAAACAGACAACGTCGACTCAAATGCAGCCCCTCACTACAGCGATATACTTAACCTTGACGCATTGATAATTTAACCCTCTCAACCTTCACTTCTCCCCTCCCCGTTTCTTATGCTTACTTGAAGAAAAAAACCTGCACGTTCTAACGAATTATTTAGAACTTTAGAGACGGATGCTTTCAGGTCAGCCAACCCCGCTGCTAATTGCGAAGAGAACGCCGGATGCATAATTCCCCAAATGTCGCGTCGCATTCTTGAGGCCACCTTTCTCCCGAGACGCCGCGCCTT
Organism: Ixodes ricinus; assembly: GCA_037355805.1. Classification (NCBI taxonomy): domain Eukaryota; kingdom Metazoa; phylum Arthropoda; class Arachnida; order Ixodida; family Ixodidae; genus Ixodes; species Ixodes ricinus. The sequence continues at coordinate 90,220 of JAZHYW010043965.1, read as the reverse complement.
CCGGTCAATGGAGGACGCATGGCGTAAGCCTGGCAGGTGGTCAATCACCGAAGGTGCCACAAGATCGCTCAGTCGCGATCAATCAGAGATAATGCGCCCAACAGTTTGCATACCGGAATAACGTGAGGTTCGGCCGCATGGTGGCGTTTTGCGTGAAGATCGGATCGCCGGTTCGTTTTCTCACGCCAGGCGGCATCCATTAGGGCGGAATTATTCATGAGCGATCGAGAGTTCCAGCTTCCGGTTAGAGGAAATTCGTGCTAGCTATCGGTTCTTAAACACCTTTTATCCTATTCGATGGATCGCGGTGGACGTTATGGGCCGGCCCAGCCAATCCGGCGCTGGGAGCGTATCACGTGATCACGCGCCACGCGCTTCACTACGCTTCTCCCGAGGGTCACGGGACGCTCACACTGGATCGACTTAGAATGGCTCGTAGCGTCCGCTGCTGCCCATCGTGAGCTGAAACGTACTACAGTGCAATCCGCTTACAACGATACCGCATATAACGATATACTACTTATAACGATCAGTTTAAAGAGTTTCTAGTCTGGATTCAACGATAATCGGTTATAAGGAATGCATTTTCGGGTTTTCTCATTGTCGTTATAAAGTGTGTTGCACTGTCTAGTGGTACCTTTTATACCTCTTTTCAGATGAACTGAGGGGAGCGCTAGGAAATATACGGGAGGAAATCGGGCGATGAAAAAGCGTACCGCGTGATGTTTTGCTCCTTTGAATCTCTTCGAGCATGCCATGTTTTGCGGGTATTATACACGGTGGCTGGAACGCGTCTTTGATTGGTGACTTTACCGCGTCCAAAAAAGTGCTCCCTCTCAATATCCGCCCGATTACACCGTATAAGTGTAAGGCTGTTACCAGTGGCGAGCCTGGTTGGCGGCGTCGAGGTAGCGGTGGTGGATCTGTCAGACGCCGTTTCTGCTGCAGCAGGTTGCCTCACAGCGTGACAATCCACCGAAGTACTCGCAGCGACGAGTTGACACCGCAAAAATAAGATCAGTTGCCATGAATATATATATATATATGTTTTTTCCCTTTTTGGTGAGGTTAGACACAAGAGCAAAAGTTAAAACTTATTGCAGTGTTTTCTTCCTCACAAATGTATAAAAAAATATAAATAAATTAAATGGTTACTGTAAACAACTTAATTTTCGCAAGGACCTCATTTTCGCGAATTGCGGGAATCCCCTACAATATTCGCGAAAAATATAGTTCCCGCGAACAATTCCGGTAAAATGTAAGCACATTGGAATCTATATTGAGATCCCACCCCGCCGCGAAAATTAGAACCCGCGAAGTATTCCAGAACTTCGGCTTTGACCTATATCGCGAAGTATTGAGCCCGCGCAAAAAAAGTCGTTTAGAATATTCCGAGTAAATAAAACATTCAACGTTACCCGCGAGAGCACGCTGTTGAAGGCTGTTGCTCTCATTATTCGAGCATACTAACGTCAAATCCACTGAGCGCTGATAAATGGACAACCATGCAGGAGCCGTGGCAGGCTGAGGGCTACCGCTTAGCTTAGTATGGAGTTCGAACGTTTCTGGTATAATATCATTGACCTCTCTTAGTTTGGTTTGTTCTACGTTGGCCTCTTCTACGTTAATCCGTTCGTTCCGTTTTTTTTATTGTGGCACACTGTTAATCTTTCGGCGGTTCAATAGGTGACACTGGCGCACTGTGTGCTGCCATAGTTTATCGACAAACCATTTCGTCTCCTCGCTTCGGCACACTTTACAAACGAACAAAAAAGGACACACGGAAAAAGAATGGTCGCAACTGCGGTCAGCCGCACTTTGGCCTCGTGGCGGATTATTAATCTCCATATTGACCGTTATCATATTTATGAGAGTGGTGATAATGACTTAACCGTGTTTCACATATCTGCAGCTTTCGGTAGAGAACGACGGCAGTTATTTCCAAGGTTTAATAATGCGAGTTATGATCGGTTGTAAAAAGAATAAAATAGGCGCAATAAATTTTAAGATAAATGCTAATAATTTCAAGTGAAGACGTGAGCGAACTGTAAGCACGACAGGAAATCCAAAAATGTCATTGCTATGAGGCCACAATGGCAGTAACAGTTCAATTCAATTCAATTCAATTCTTTATTTTTCTCTCATAACAAGTTCTATACATTGACCTTAGACGTGGAATTGCCCTGTAATACCTCTGGGCTAATGGCGATCAATTGGCTTAATTTCACAAGCGCATTGCTTACATACATGTTCAGATGCGAAAGTCACTCAAGCGTCGCATATTGTGAAACAGGAGAAACAATACTTGAAATATGGTAATACTGATTTATAAAAGCGCAAAGTTATGTCTGCCTGACGCAATTAAATTACAATAAAGCAAGAAAATAATAAATGCAAGATAGACAAGGTTTGTTAAGAAATTAACATGTTGTTACTTGAGAACTTACGTACAAACTTTAGCAATTTTCTACAGGTACCTTAATTATACAGGCAAGACCTTTCAACACTGCCAAATACACATACGCTCATTCGAAATATAAATATTAAGAATTGTGTTTGGACAGAACGCGGAACCTAGTTTAAGAATCACTATGAAAATTATAGAAACAATAGGTAACTACCAGCATCTCCAGATTTCCGGGTTCAAAATTGTGCCTCTTGTCGCTGAGAATGAGTTTGTACGCGGAGAACGAACGCTCGACGTCGACAGATGTGATTGGTGCGTACTTATACTTGGGAAGATTCGATGGGTTAATTGACACTGGGATCCTACAGTGCTCACCAGCAAGGACTTCTGAAGCTTCTTTAAGGACAGAAAACCCCTTGTTTTTGTCCAAGACCGATTGCAGCTTCGCACGTGCCTTTTCGGCGACGGGTCCTTCGGGAACGGTGGCGATTCTTTCCTGTGCGTGGAGAATTAGCGCAACGTTCGTAACAAGAGTTTCTCCCGCACTTTCAAGTTTTTTGATAGAATCCGCTAAGAACGTGAAGTTGGCGCAAAGGTACGCGAGGTCTCCTGGAAGGCTATTCACGGAGAGGACAGCTTGAGCCTTTGTGACTGCAACACTGTCGTCAATTGGAAGGCCGTTGATCACGGCCTTGATGTCCGAAAAGTAGCAGTTGTAGTACTCAACAGCTTCTAGCCACGTTCCCCATCGTGTGACGACGGGTTCTGGCGGAAGGGGCACATCAGGCAGCATTTCCTTGAAGACGCGCACGCGAAAGGGTGCCTTCAGGAACATGGCCTTGGCTGAACCAATAAGCTCGTTGACGTCAGTGAAGTGCTTCCTCAGTTCCTTGCAAACACGATGAAGCGCATGCGCTAGGCAGGTGACATGGAGCATCTGCGGGTAGAAGGCCTTCAGGAGATGAGCGGCCTTGTGCATGTAGGCTGCAGCGTGTGTGTAGAGCAACAGAACCTTGGTGGCCTCGACTCCTGTAGGGTAAAGAACCTTTAGGGATTCGTTTACAAAGAATGCTACAGACTCCCCATTTGTTCTCTCCAAAGGTTTCGAACACACGAGGAAAGCCCTTGTCTTCTCGTGCGCCGCAAGCTTCCCAGCAAGAAAGTGAGCGACAAAGCGCCCTTTGACGTCTGTTGTTTCGTCTACGGAAATCCAAATGCAGGAGTCGCCAAGCTCTTCTCTGATTCTTGCTAATGTCCGTGCTCCGTTTGCACTCTCTCGCAGTACTCGACGATTGCTTGATGCGACGGTTCCTTTAGAGAATCAACCCAACGGAAACACCAATGGAACCACCCAGATGCATTGCATCACACCAGGGTTCCCGCGAGGGGAGGTGGGCGTAATTTTTCCCCATCACTTTCTTTGCCCCTGACGGTATCATAGTTCCCCTGGGGAGTAGAGTTGTGCGTCCACCGCCAAGTCCTGCGGGAAAGCCACCCGTAAAGCATGCAGAAGCCGCCGCTCCGGTTGCACCGGCGCAAAGGGAGGGGGGGGAGATGTTAAAAAGAGGACCAGGTTCAAACCCATAGAATTCAGAACAGTAAATATTTCCAGGTAGAATGAATAAAGGTATCAAATTGCACTCGAAAGCTGAAACTTGACGCTACATAGTGCTGATTTAGGCGCCAATTTGAGAAAAAAGGCATTTATAGGCATTTATCGGAGTTTAGGCCACTCCGGTCTTTAGATGAACTGGCTGTCTGAAAATATTGGCGGTTTCTGATTTAGGAAAAGTTTCAACCACCAAGCGTCGCTGACTCTTGTAAGAGTAAAAAAAGAAAAAAAAATGTAAACAAAATGTTAAGTTAAAAATATAAAATATAGTGACAATTTTGATAACGTTTTTAAAGCAGATGTAGCACCCTTTACGTGACATTTCAATTGTTCCGAAATAGTAAAGCACCCAGGTCTCAAGAATGAGTGGCGTTTCGAACCGTACATCTTTTCGGCAGGTTCATCGGGTTCTAGGAAAGGGTAGACGCATTCATCTACTTCGTCCACGGCCGCTTCTCCGAACCATGTCCACCCTTTAGTTTCTTTGAGCAATCCGATGGTTGACTCCTAACGTCGGAAGTGCGTCTCTGGTGCTTCAGTTCGTCCCTAGGAAGAAAAAAATTAAAAAAAAACTTTCCCGTCGCGTGAGGAAAATTTTTCCAGGTAATCTAAGGGCAGTGGTTGCACGTAGAAGAGCCGAGGTTCTACTGACATGGTCCTGGTTTTAACGAACGATATTTTTTTCCTACCGAGTGAATAAAATAGCAACCCGATGGTTTAGGTGATGCCAAGTGTGTATTGAGTAAAATTGGAAACGCGCTCGTACCTGTGCCACCTGTAATGGCTTACACCGAACTTGGCAGACCGCAAGTCCTTGTTGTCCGTCCCCTTCTCTGTGTTACGTTCCTCGTGTTCGAATGCCTTATCTTCAGAATTCCCAATCGTACCTTTGGCCTTTGTTTTAGTGGTGAGGACTATAATTGGCTTAATGAATTTCGTAAAGGAAAAAAAAAGATTTATTCGGAATATTTAAAGAAAAGATCGACATTAGTTGTTTCTGAATAAAAATAAACTAAAATAAACATTCTTCGCAGAATATTATAATTGTTTTTTTCTTTCCTCCTAAAGGGGGCATTGAATGAAATGTAAATATAGTACACTGGATGATGATTGCTTTTATGAAAACTATACTGCATAGTTTTTAAGTAATTGTGAAATGTCAACGACCCGTTCAGTTTCGCGCGTGGTGATTGACCTAAAAGGTGTTTTCATTTTAATTGTTTTGCTACTTGCAATGTTACGACTTCTCACGTATCTTCGATGCTCAGATATGGTAAAATAATTGATCAATAAAATCATATACACCAAAACGCGCAGATCACAGGTATAGTCTGAGGTGTACAATATTTAGCCAACTTACAAATAACCCTCATTGTATCGCCGCGATAATAAGATGCACTTTTGCACAATGAAAATGACAGATACTTAAGTAGTTACCGTTCAAGCCAGGGATAACTCTTCACCTTAGACAGGGTTGTAATTCGGGAGTACTGTACCAAGCAAATAATATGTTCGAATAAACATTTTATGAGCATTGAAATAGTTTGTAGTATCTATTATCACATGAGCATGAACGGTTCTATTAATAGCATTTTGCATGTCTTGGTCATAAAATGATTTCCTCGATATTTTCTGGAGATTGAATGCTCTGTTGTGATATGCGACATACGAAGTGGTGTTCCCTTTTAGGCAACCTAAATTTGAGGATAGGTTTACAAACTTTATACCAAATCAGATAAAAAAATTTAAATGAAATCAAATAAGATTTATTTTGATTTAAATCAGAATTATATGATTTAAGTAAACCCTGTCTAAGAAAGTGTTTTTTTTCTCACTACATTTTTTATACATGGCCGACAGATTGATTCTTTAATCTACTCAATGATTGAGATCAGTGTGGAAGAGAAATTGACTGACAAGCATAATTACACCGTAAAATACAGTTTACATCAGAGCCTTTTATTCTTGACGTGAACCTACGCCATACTGGAACAAAATCAGCTTTGTTTTTCAGTTTATAAAAAAGCTGTATTGCTGTAATACTTCAGCAAATCGAAACACATACCACTTTGAATTTATATATGCGAAAACTTTGCGAACGCAGGTTCCGTTCATTTTTCATTATTTTTAATAGACTAATTGTAAATATAAAAACGATATTCGGGATTATTTCTGCAGTGAAATTTTTATTTAAATCATGTTTTAACCCATAATTTTCAATCACGATTTATATCATCTTGATAGTTATTTCGCACCCCGGTTTATACTTCCCTGAATTTGTCTATAAATAAACTTCATTTGTAAATCTAAACGAGAGAGTTGTGTTAGTAATATGCATATCTACAAGGGTTTCTCAATTGAGAAGCCTTTCAGCAGCCTAAAACAATCTGGTAAACTTGCATACTAAATAAAAATACAAAATACATGAAGTGGACGAACAAATTGTTTTGTCGCTCTCATTTCATTATACTTTTTTACGGCCAAGTAGATAAATGCGCTCGTTTTTTTTATTGAGCTCCAACATTCCTATCCTATTATAGAACCTCACACAGTGGAAACATATATGTACAAAATTTAGAAGACAAACACATGACTCTGCAAAGCGGAAGCAGCTCTGGGATTTATTTTTTGTTTGTTTAAATGGTGAAAAAGGCAGAAGATAGAAATCTTGATTGTTCTTGAGACATCAGCCATGTTTAATTTCAATGGTAAAAAATGCGTTTCTTGTTTTAAACAAAATTAAGCTACAAGCTAGAACGAGAGTGTTTGAAAGTCATTACATCCAGCTACTGTGGATTCAACGCAGATTTACATTCAAAATAAAAACCATTATTTTTAATTTAAAAATCATTACCGGCTACACTGAGATTTTAGAATCTTAATTTTTTAGTTCTACTTCAGTTCTAAAGTTTGACGAAAATAAAAAAAAATAAAAAAGCTATAACGAAAAAGAACCAAAAAAACGGGCAGCTTTTTTAGGACATTAATCAGGCATAGGCGGCAGCAAATCTAAACTTAAGCTAAATTAAAAAAAAAATTAACACAAGCTTTTTTTTTATGGGAGGGAACCCTCAATTTAAGATACCGAAAGAAAAATTTAGAAGTTTTTTTTTTATCATGTCTGGTAACTTCTTCCTTGTGGCTTGATGTCCAAATTCATCCTGATCGCATTTGAGTAATTAGGACAAAACGAGTCTTCACATAACAAAAACGCGCGAAACTCTACACAATAAAAAATGAAAACAAAAAAAACACTTCAGATGTTCATACAAACATATATCTTTAGTAAAAAAAAAAAAGCTTTAAAGTCAAGGATCTTAAATTCCCCCTGCACACAACACAGGAACAAAAAGATTAATCCAGTTAAATTTACCATTCATTTGTGCCGCAATATAAGGCCTAAGTGAAATGTATGAGAACAGAAAGTGAAAATCGATAATGCTGGAGAAAATTTCCTTGAGAATAAAGCTGCGCCGACTTTCGCGCAGTCCTAATATGCGCTCTAAATCTTCTTTCGGCCCGACCTCAATCTCAGATTGAATTTGTAACAACCAAAACACTCGTTTTATAACCGGAGAAACCTCAAAATAGCCGCTGCAGGATTAATACGTACCTCACTACACACTGCCCTTATTCATCGCGACAATGAGCCGCAATCTCATTTTTACGCGGTATTAAAGCAACGTAAAAAGCACGTGACCGAGCTGTAAGCGCATGGTTAAAAACATCCACCTCATTTTGAACTACTTGAAAAATTACAATTCGCATAATGAGGTTGAGCAGTACACGAACAAAGTATGTAGCACTTAACATCGATTGAACAAGTTGGTGGATGTCATTGTTTTCTCCATTCGTTTTAACGTTTGTTTTTCATTAAACATATATTTGACATTTTATTCATTAAGCAGCCCTATAGCTTGGAGTTTGAGGCTTGCACCTTATTACTGGTGACAAATGTAAGAAAACGTAATCAATTACATTCGATATCTATAAGGAAGTTTGTGTTATTCGTCGATTAACAAGGGATTGGTCGCGATAATACGTGACACTTTTTTTGACCAAGAGTCAGCTTGGTTGTTGAGATGTACGGAAGCCGTCACGTAAAAATTACTTTGACAGAAACCATTGTTTTAGAACTTTGAGAATAAACTAGTAGCTATATTTGAACTATACTACGAAATATTATTTTCGTGAATGTGGTTCTATTTGAAAAGACGATATCGGTTACTGTCTAGGCTAATATTCATGGTTGTGTCCATGTGTGCTCTATCCAAGTGGAATGGGTGCTTGGCTTTACTAAATATTCTAATCAAGAATTGTTTTTGTCACGTGGTGCTTTATACCAATTAAGGGGAGCTTAAACATATCATCCGCTATCACTGTCGCTTTTATAGCTCCCCCCCCCCCTTTTCCTTTCCCATAGAAATTAACAAAGTGGTAAAAAACTAAAGACGAGTAAAATAAAATGAATTACTTCACGTTTTTAATCTCCGGGAAAAGAAGTAAGTGTACAGCATTCATTATGCAATGAAAGCGCTCGTACACCCGCATGCTACGTGCAACGCGCTACCAAAATGTCCGGCGACGTCCGTTCGCGCAACAAAGCAAACAAAAATCAAACAAAAATTACAAATAATAAATGAGTTTCTTATCTCCCAACATGCAATATAACCGCGCCAATGTTGTCTTTTTGTCGACCTGATGTAGGCTACACATATAGCCTTGCTTTATCTCCTGTTTTGTTTTGGTTTGTTTCGCTTTCTCATCAATACAGCGGAATATTTAATGCTTACAAAGCACGGACCTGCGTGAGTGTTTCGGCGAGAAGCGGGGATTGAGCTTGAGTTATCGGGCCATTTGTCGTGGCGTTCGGAACGTTCCGCCTATCATTTTAATCCCGTTTATTAGGTTATAAAAATGCATAATACATCATGTCGTGTTTTTTTTTTTTTTTCACAGATACGTGAAGGTAGATTTTGGACGACCATATATGTTGTACTCTCGGCTGAGTTTACAAACGATGTTTACCTTGGCTCTTTTTAATGTTGCGTGAGATTACGTTCGTTGGAAATCCTATTTTGGTCCGTTTTCTTTCTGTCTACACACGTATATGTCTAAGAATAAATGATAAAAAAGCTGAGATTCTCAATTCTGCTTTTCCTATCCGCCAGGAGGGTAGAAGATTGAAATTTATGGTGTGGGTAAATAAGAAATGAATCGGAAGATTTAGACGCCTGCTAGCGACGGCAAAGAAGAATGGCGTGTGTTCCGAGGTTTTGAACAAATGATGCTGGAGTTATCGCGCAAGAGAAGCCCGACATTTGAGAGATGGAGGTTCGTAAAATATCCGTTACTCTAGCAAAGAAAGAGTGAATATGGGCCTTAAATCCGTATACGGTCGGTGATTGAAACTCTCGTTCTCGTTATTGCAGATTTCGCCCTTATATGGTGTCGTGCTTTTGTAGTTATAGCACAAACTATCGAAGTACGATATTATTGTTACGGTACCCACTCTGCTCGTTTCATGCTGAATAGAATTCGCATCTACCAATTGTTGCGTTTTGCTGACTGGAGGCCGTATAAACGGCGTCTAGAAAATCGCAGCTTCGTTATTTCGGAGGTTCGGCATCCCAGCAAGGCAGGTAAATAAACTCCGTCTTCACCGCCATGGCCCGAATGGCGTTCGGGCGATGAATTTTTGAATTGTTTCGCTCACAAAACCAGCGCGAAAGGGTTGCGAATACAAAATGCAAAACAAACAAAACTAAACAACAACAACTTGATGCGTTTTAAATTGAGATTGAGGAACTCTGAATCGAAAACGGTCTCTTACTCGATGTGTTCCATTTCGTTGAGCACGGCAGGCGTCTTATTCGGGAAAAAAAAACCGGCCATAAATACAATATACATTCGCTTAGGCCTCACATGAACGACGTTGTGTGCTCAAATGTATTCAGGAGTTCGAATAACAACACCCAGTTTTTGGAAACAGTAAGCGTTCCAGTGAAAAAAGAAAATTTACACTTCAGAATGGGTCAACTGTGTACTTGCTACTTTCCACGTTTTATCATATATATATATATATATATGATAACTTACATTAAAAAAACACCTAACAACTTAAAAAAAAAGGAATCGCGGGCGTGGTTTATTGTTTTTTGCTTCGTGATTGGCTCTTCGGTTCTCGCATCGGTTCATGCTGCGATCTCATTGGCCGCGGAGGGATAATGAGATGCACGGGATTCCCCTAGCGCTCGGCGTTGCTTGAGCTATTATCAGTGACTACAAGTGACGTAAATTTGGTGATACTGTAGATACATCGTCTTTATTCTTTAGAAATTCGATGAGTACGTCCACTTTTTCCACATTGCACTCGGTCGAACCAATCACTGCGATCTTCGAATGGAGCTCGGGGAATAACGGGGCTTTAAATATGTGTAGCCATGAAAAACAAAGTCTCTGTGACGTCATTTTTTCGGTTTCGTCATTCTAAGTTTGATGGCAGATTCTGTAATTTTAGGTCTTATAAACGTATTCTCAGCGTTATCGTTGGCCAGATATTACAGCGACTGGCTTTTGCAGGTGCTTTGAATGGAAGGTGAACGCATCGGATTTCTTAGGGTGTTCAGTTTATGGAACTGAACTGCAATTTTCTCCCCGGTATAAGACAAAAAAAAAAAGTGCAAACCTGAGTGTCATCGCTGAAGTCTCCCGCCAAAGACAGCGCCGAAAAAGTGACAAAAGAATGTGTCGCCCGGGGGCCCTAAAATGCGACAGAAAATATTGCATTTTGTTGACGTCTCGACTCAAGAACGGCGCCCATTCGAAGTGAACAAAGACCGTTAGAGAATTTTGAATTTATCATGAGGAGTTCCTCGCACCTGCGCAGTAAAGGAAAAGTGAGATTTTATCTTTTTTTCTCCCCCGGGGGTCTTTATGCACAGCAGGTTATGACGGATGTAGCCTGATAGATAAAAAACGAAAACGGGCGATAAGAAAATTAGATTGCGAGCACCAGTCCTTCGTCCGTCCTTTTGTTTAAAGACATAAATGCAGTGTGAAATCAAAATTTCTCAAGAAGTGGAGAATCAAGGATGCGCGTTCATTTTTTTAAATCGTGGGGCCACCGAAATTTCTTTTTTAGCAAATACATTTCCATAGCCTATATTAGTGTGGTCATCTTTATGCTGCCATCCGAGATCCTACCGCTGTACTGGAAGAAAACATGTCTTGTTCCCGTCATGTTTTGGGGTTAGGTACATACCTTGTTTTCAATACACGTGGGGGTAAAACAAAAAGTTTTTGTGCACATTTTTTTTTAAAATAACCATTTCACACTAAATGAAAGTGATCTAATCAGGATTTGCTGGGTTTCAATTACGCAAAGTTGCTTGTTTTAGACAAATTGTACGTTGACATTGATTTTTATGATTCCTTGTGAGAAATGAACGTCTTAGTTTACTGGCACTTTTTTGTAAGATTGTTTCTCAGGAAACACTGCTGAAATTTTCGAAGGTGTGAAATTACGGAATTAAAATTGTTTCTGCCATATGCGGGTTTCGATTTCTTGTGATCTTATGCAAGCCTCCAAACAAGAAGGCAGTCGATTATAATTTCGTCTCGTTATCGCAAAAAACATTCCATTCTATTATTTTACTAGCCTTGTTAAAACAAATTTGTATGAGAATTTCTATTTGAACATATATAAATGAACAGACGTATACGTCCCTTTCAAAGCTCTTCAGACAATTTTCATATTTTTACAGGAGTTAATAAATTCCGGGGTTTTTCTACGCGACCGCTATATTCTCAAATATCTTAACTTCCTTTATTAGAAAAGAGGAAAGAAAGAAAAAAAAATTGTTGCTTTTGCAAGCGTAAATTACCAAATCTGAAACCAAAATATGTGCCGAGAAGATGAACAAGAAAGCCATGTTTGACTGTGGCGCCATAATAAAACTACTGGCTGGTGGCTGCGGAAAACAAATCCGAAACGGCTGTGGCCCAAAATGCAAACCAAAGCATCTATTAGTGGTGTAGTTTGGTAAGACGAATTTCTAGCCTTGTTAAAACATATTTGCATGCAAATTTCTGTTTCATCATATCTAAATGGAAAAGACCGATGTTATTTTTGCTGCTCTTCGGGCAATATTCATATTTTTACAGGAGTCATTAAATGCCGGGGTGTTTCTATCCAACCCTTATATTCCCAAATATCTCAAATTCCTTCACTAAAAAAAAAAAGAAAAAGAAAAATAATTTTTTTTGCATTTTCACGCGTAAACCACGGAAACTGAAACCGAAATATGGGCTGAGATTCTGAACAAGAAAGTTTCTGTCTGACTGTGTCGCCATAATAAAACTACGGGCTGGCGGCTGCGGTAAAACAAATCCGAAACACCGATGGCCAGAATACAAAACAAAGTATCTATGAGGGGTCTAGTTTGATAAGACAAATTTTAGAAATCATTAGTCAGTGTTTGGTTCAGGTATCCTTGGGACATCGTATACATCCGGGTTTCCGTTACTATCTACTAACGCTGCACATCCTACTCTTTTATAAAAAAAGTTTTGTGGGTTTTTATTTTGGTGCAACAGCCTTCGTTACTGCGAAATCGTCTTGTTACCTGTCAAGCCATTACTGCCAACGCAGCGACAAACTCGTATTTCCGGGCTTGGCTGCACGGATGTTGAACCCTCAGTAGAACCAAACAATAGCTTGTTACGATAGGAGCTTCGGCGACTTAGTTATTCATGTTTAAAAACGTATAGCAAGAGAAGAAAAAAAAATTAACAGGGCTGGCGAAGCACACAACTTCGCTACGGCGTTTTTTTAACAAAGAAATTGTTTAAACCCGACGACCATACCCGATATTGTGCACGGCTTTCCTCCTCTCGCGTCTTCGAGCGAGAGAAGCGATGGATGGAAAGAGGGGACTAAAAAAGTCGTGCAGGAGTCCGCGCGTGCCGTTCGAAAGTCAAGTCAAGTCAAGTCAAAATCCGTTTTTATTTGTAAACAAGATGTTACTTAATTACACTTATTCAGACGGGGGTCCCGAAGTTTTTAAAGGAAACTGTTGAAGGGACCCCTTGGTAATAAAGGGTTAGTGAGCGATCAAGTTGGCATCATTATATACAAAAAAGAAAAACTTGAAAAAAAGAAGGACGAAACATGATTCCGGTATGTGCATAATCAAAATGTAAAACCAAGTGAAAAGAGAGACAAGAAAAGCCAGAAAGTAAAGGAAAAAAGACAGAAAATTGCTGTGTGTGTTGTGGGATTGTGTGAAAAGTGTGCGTAGGAGCGAAAAATTGATCAGGGGGGGGGACATAAAAATTGTTGATGAATCATGCAGATAGTAGTATGTGTGCACTTATGGCTTGTTTAAAGATATAAAATGATGACATGGCAGTTAGGCTGTGTTGTAGTGAGTTCCACGTTTTAGTAGCAATGTAAATGAAGGTGAACGCGCCATAATTAGTTCATATGTGTGGTGCAGAACAGTGACATTTGGTAATGTGAACGCAGAGGATACATGACATCTTGATGAGGTGAGGTGGTTCATTGTGCGAGCACGTGAGATGGGAAGCATGGTCTTCTAAGTGCATTGGTATACAGACGACCTACACATACCAGGAGCAACATGGCGGCACCCATGTTTCGACTGGCTTTGATTGGAAAGATGGCGGGTAGAACTGAATGCTAGATGCCTCAAAGTCTGCCCACTATTTTCTTTTTGTTTTCGATCAGCCAATAAAAGCTCGGCTCTCTGACATCATCGCAACCCCTGCGCAAGAAGCAGACGGTCTTGCACTCCGCATATAGTCTGGCCACTGGTGCAATACCGCTTCGTTGGGGGTAGCAAGATGGCGGCGCCCATACAGCTTCCGCTCTTTCCACTTTGCGTATATAAAGGGGTGCGCGCGGGGATATACGTAACGTAGATTCCAAAACTCCGGTGTCGTTACGACCTTGTCCCGTTCCCGCGCGCGATGCGGGCATTGCGGCGATATGAGCTGCGCTTGCAGGCATCGGGCGCCCAGCGTTTCGGAGCGCGGAGATTTGATTTAGGCGGATCTCGTATACCTAGCGGCAGAGGTGCCCAGATGGCGGGACTCGCTCCTGCCCCGCACGGCGAAGGAGCGGGAATTCTGGAAGCGTTGCCTACTTTATCTGGTTTTGTTGGGGCTGACGGAAGAGAGAACGCTGACGGGTGTATATACATAGAAAAGGAAAACAATATCCACAACAACGGGGACGAGGGGGAAAGAGGAAGAAATATGTCGCTTATATCACGAGCACGTGCGCTAAATGAGATTATATAAGACGAGATACCTGTGATGGATCACGCGAGATATGCGCTCCAGCGTGGGCTGGAGGAAATCTCGGCTCGGGGAAGATTCGGCTGTTTTGACTTACTCACGCCTATATCACTTTGGCGCGTGTGTTCGTGTCATTTTTTCTTGAATTGTTTGCAGAGAAAAAAAGTAGAAGAAAAGAAGCCTGGGATGAGATTAGTGTGGAAGTATGCCTGATTACATTTTTGTTGGGATATTTCTGCTTGTGGCTACGCCACTCTCTTTTGTGTACTCAGAATCGCAGGCTTGAACTGCTTGTTTTCAGGGAGTGAGTGTTCTTTTGGTTGGTTTCGTAAATGGTATCAATGAAGTATTCATAAGATCGGATATTTAAAGAGGCTTTTACTCTGCTGAACCTCAGCGAGTGTCAGTTCTGAACATGATGTTCGAAATAATGCAAAAAATTGTGCGAAGCCATCTTTTTATTTTGATATATCGGGTGTGTCACCGAAGATTCTTAAAATGCCCTAAAATGATGGTAGAGTAAAAAGAAAAGCTCTTTACGCAAACAAAGTGACTAGGGAGCCTCAGTGTCCTTTTTAGGGTGATGCCACCCTTTGTAGTACCCGATGCCGACAGCACGCGCTCACGGGGAAAATACAAAGAAATCGACGAAAACAAAATGTCGCCATAGCACAGTCAGCGCCACAAACGCATGCAGGGACACGCTCTTTCACGCGCTTCTGAACAAAAAATAAAAATAAACTTGTGGGACAAAATGGCCGGATGTCTTCACCCTAAGCAAAGCGCACATGAAGGCACCCTAAAAGTGACAGTCACGTCGCATACCACGGATTGTAATAACAACACCATTCTAATAAGCAGAATAGTAAACTACAAAATTTAGTGATTAACTTTCGAATTTCTATAAATACCCAGGGTTCCAATTTAAAACTTCGTGAGCAATAATTAAAAAAACGCGGTGAATTTGAACATTTGGCTCGAGGCGCAAAGCCACCGCTTCGTATATACCTCATATAGGATATATAGCACTGGATAAAACTTAGAAGTTGAGAATGGCGCAAGTGCGTTGCGCACCTCGGCCACGGGGAGGCAGCACCGCCGGCGCAAAGATGCGCTCCGACAGGAAACCGAAACCTGTGCGGGGAGAAAGTGATGGAGAGGAGGATACGAGAGCGCGCGGTGACGTCAGAACGCCGAGCTCTGATTGGTCTGGTTAGTGGGTAGACGTAAAGCTAGCTGCCTTTGTCTCCATCGCACTCGTCAAACGTGTTCGAATGCGAGAGCCAAACGGCCGACGCCAGCGTTCCGCGTTCTAAGGCGTTCGGCGAGGGAAGGGGAGGGAAAGGAAGCTGGCTTTATGTCTACCCACTAATTCATCCAATCAGAACTCGTCCCCGTGCTTTCTTGTCTGCTCGTCTCCCTCAGCTTCTCGGTGCATTGAAACGCTCCAAAACTGAAGTTCTTTGTTTTAGAAGGCTGTAAAATGCTGCATTTGCCTTATATCTTTCGAAAATTAGTTCATTCAGGAAGTTTTAATGATGCTCAGCAGGTTTATAATTGAAAACATATGTTTATGAAGAAAGCATATGATTGAAACTTTGATGTGTAAGCGTTAGTTAATTATTTAGCCAATTAGTGTGTTGTTATTTTTTCAACCCCTGACATCCGCCGTGGCTGGCAGTTTGTTCCAGGAAAGGGCTTCGTTTTTTTCTCGGCCACCCTATTTTTTAGGGATTTTTAAAAAAAGACTTTGCGGAAACACTCGATATACATTGCCTAAGCTTGCGAGTTGAAACGTGGGTTTTGGTCGGATGTAATGCACTTTTGGGACGTATTCTTATTATATCTTTAAGGCTCTAGCATGTAGCATGGTGAACCCCCAAAGACGTAAAGTGCTTGCACGGTTCATTTAGTTAATTGTTTTGTGTCGGAAAAATAGTCTCTGGCTTAGCCAGAAGTCAGGAAGTTTTTCAGTTTGTCGTCTGCTAGTTCGTGAAAAGTAATGAGGAAATATCAAAAGCGCCGCTTATTAATACTGGAGACTCGAACTTAATTGGACGGCAGAGATAATTCACTGCAGTGCAAAAGCCTGATCTCGTTCAATATTTTTTCTTCTTCTTTCGGCTGAGTCAGCAGGGGGCGCAGAAAAGCCAATTTTGTATCTCTGCGTAAAATATATGAAACAAAAAAAAATCGCAAGAAATCAAAATTCAATTCTGGAAATAGCCGAATGTAAAAATACGTTATACTAAAATTCTAATTTGGGAACCAGTGTGACTTTTGATGCGGGTGAATTTGTATATATTTATAATTTCCGCTAAGCAGACGTATGGAGTTTGCCCGGGACACCGGAATCGTAATAGGCTCATATTAAAATTTTCATCAAGTACCACCTCCGACCAACCAAGTGTTCAATCAGAGTCTCTTCGTAATTGCAAACAACAAAATCCCTGCAAAAAAAAATAATAAAATTAACATACATTTACAAATGTTTCGCTCAGTCGCCCTCTTTTTGGATCTATTTTTGTTTCACTTGCTCGTACCAAACTTGAGCTACCGGTGCCCGATGAGGGACACATAGTTTCGAAATTAATAAAGGTCCCCCCTAGAGGGGGCTGCGTCCGTCTTATTACCGAGAGAAGTTTCCGTTGTGACGGCGCAGAGCTGGTTGAAGTCGGACTGCTGTGTTTGCTACTTTAAATTAAAAGTAACCAGTTTGACGTACATCCTAGAAAAGAAAAAAAAAGCCCATAAGTTTTTTTTTTTTTCTTTTTGCGGCACACGGGGACAATTAGCGACGGCGAACAACGTAAGTATGCTTTGAGCGAATGAAAATTATAATAGAAATATATATATATATATATATATATATATATATATATTGTTAGGAAGCCGGAGAAAGGACGACGACAAGGACACTGAAGGCAGCAGGCTCGCGCTCGTACTGTGGACTGCGGACATTCGATCACCGATCATATCCCTTGTATCTAAACATCCCCCATTGAATATCCGCGTATTCCTATCCTCACAATATATATAAATGAAAGACGTTTACAAATGTCTGTAATGCGAAACTAGAGCGCAGCTCTTGAGGAGGAGGAGGGAAGGGTATGCCCCTCCTCCTTACCCTCCCCTCCTCTTTCCTCCTCCTCCTCCTTGTCTCCTCCTGCCGCTTCATTTGTTCATGGGTGACGGGACACAAAGTGGTGACGTCATCTTTTCTGCTAAATTTAGCGGGGAAACTGAATTGGTGTTGAGGTCACGTGACGTCAGTTTCCCCGCTAAATTTAGCAGGGGACATTTTTCCGCTAACGTTAGCCGGAAAATTTCCCGCAACATTTAGCTTAAAAATTTCCCCGCTAAATATAACGTAAAAACTTCCCCGCTAAATATAGCGGGAAAATTTCCTCGCTAGCTTTAGCGGGGAAACGTCCCATAATGCAACGCGCGTGGTTACGCTGACGCCGACGGCGACGCCGCTCAACCCGGAAAATGTTTACCGGCAAAAATAAACTACACATTGCAGGACGCTCATTCTCCGCTCGAATTAGCGCCAGCTGTGCGAACTACGATGCAAAAACTTTCACAACTAACTGTTATCTCATTCGAACGTAATAGGTGATTTCCTGAAAATGTCAAGGGAAAAATAGGGCCCGTTTTCGCCCGTTTTCGGTAAGCGTCTCCATTCAGCTGCATATACTCGAGAGGTTCCGTCGGTCGCCATTTTCCTGCTGAACATTTCAGAGAATCACTTAGAACCCTTGAATAAGTTTACCGTTCGTTCTGAACCCTTGGCATCTCGTTTGAACCGCTAGCGCTGTATTTGGACGGAAAATAGACTTTCAACGTTAAGTAATTTTTGTTTTTTTGTTTTATTTTTCTTAAAAGGGGGGGGCGGCGGCTTGTACTTGCGACTTGGTCATTCACGGAGCTCCCTCCATGGGTAGCAGCGGTTGGCTACCCCAAAGGTGTTCGGAAAAGGAAAGATGGACTGGAATCTTGGAGTGTATGACATTTTGCGGGGCTACGTCGCGGTCAGTGCTACAGCGCAAACCGCTCCTTCAGCTAAAAACAAATCTTCATCCTTTTCATTCGACGAGCTTTCGAAGTAGTTTGCAGCGATTGACTCTCACCCAAGTGATTTGCGGGAACCAAGACGATCCGGATTTTTATTTAGAACGTCTGCCAGCTTTATCTGCGGTCAAACTTCATCAAAGCATTTTGCCAACGCTACGCGTTCGAGCCGGATCACGCCAGATGTCGTGCTCTTTCTGCGAAAGAACGTAGAAAACAATTGGGTGGCAAAAAGGTCGCCGGGATATGTCATCGCTCGGCAAAAAAGAGCGCGTGCGCACGCCAAGGCACTCTAGGATCGCTCGACAAGGGACGTTGCGGCTGAACGAGTCGGCGCCGCTCACGCAAGTTGATCCGGTATTGATCTCTGTCGCAGGTCGATGCGGAAAAAAAAAGCGCAAGTCTGAATTTAGGAATTATTCGGAGCGCCTCCGAACGACGCTGGCGAGTCGCGTGCTATTTTCAATACTGTCGAGACCGGTTATAACGAAGTCGGTTATAACGAAATGCCGGCTACAGCGAAGCGATCGCGATTTCCCATTTCCTTTTGCACTTCGTTATAACCGAAGCTATAACTTGCTGACGTTACCACACCCATTCGCTCTCTGTTAAACAAGAACAGCGTCTGGATGTGGGGTCCTAGCCAAGAGGAGGCTTTCGCCCGCCTCAAGTCACTGCTTAGCTCTGAAACATGCATGGCGAAGTACCACCCGCGCTACCCCACCGTGGTGTCTGCGGATGCCAGTTCTTATGGTTTGGGAGCCGTGCTGCTTCAAGATCAGCCTTCGGGGACTCGGCGGGCTGTCGCCTTTGCTTCCAGATCCCTCACTCCCACGGAGGGTCGCTACAGTCAGACGGAGAAGGAGTCTCTAGCCGTAACGTGGGCCGTCTTACGGTTCGACCAGTATATTCGTGGTCTGAACTTCGAGGTCGAGACAGATCACCTTCCTCTTGTCGCCCTTCTTGGGGGAAAGGACCTGGAGCTTCTGCCACCGCGGGTGCAACGCATGCGAATCAAGCTGATGCGTTATCAGTACAACGTGAAGTATGTACCGGGGAAGCTCTTGGCGACTGCAGACACTCTCTCACGAGCACCTTGTGACGCGCCAACTTCGCAAGAAGTAGGAAGTGTGGAACTCTTCATTGGCGAAGTCTTCAAAGACCTGCCGCCAGCGGTGGCGAGTCGGCTGGAAGACGTCCGCCAGCACCAAACGCAAGATGGAGAGTGTTCCATGGTAGTATCCTACTGTGGAAGAGGTTGGCCCAGCAAAAACAAAGTGCCAGCTCACATTGCTCCGTATTGGAAGGAGAGAGAACGATTGAGCGTCTACAAAGGCGTACTACTCCTGGATCGCCGCATCGTCATTCCGTCCGCTCTCCGACAGAGCATCCTGGCCTTACTGCACGAAGGGCACCAGGGTGTTCGCCGCTGTCAAGAACGCGCCAGAGAAAGCGTTTGGTGGCCGAACTGCAATTTACATATCGAACATCTTGTAGCCGAGTGCGCCAAGTGCGCCGAGACTCGTGTGGTACACTCTGAGCCGATGATGCAGACTCCAACGCCAGAAAGACCATGGCAGCGCCTCGGGGTAGACCTTTTCCAGCTAAAAGGACGTGACTACGTTCTGATTGTAGACTACTACTCAAGGTTTCCTGAGGTCATCTCTCTCGGGTCTACATCTGCGCAAGCGGTCATCTCGGCTGTCAAGAGTTGCATGGCTCGCTATGGGATCCCGGACGTCGTGCGGTCAGATAACGGACCGCAGTTCGCATCTCACGAGTTTGCAAACTTTGCTGAGGCGTACGGATTTCGCCACGAGACTAGCAGCCCGCGGTACCCCCAGAGTAACGGCGAAGTAGAGCGTATGGTGCGTACCGTGAAGGACTTGTTTGCAAAAAGTTCTGATCCGTACCTGGCTCTCCTAGCGTACCGAGACACACCTGGTGTCAATGGCGTGTCTCCTGCACAGTTGTTAATGGGAAGAAAACTCCAAACTCGACTTCCTGGTTTACCCGAACGACTTGAGCCAGCACTGCCCAGCCATCAGAACTTCAAGGCGAGAGATGCCGCAAACAAGTCACAGCAGGCAAAGAACTACAATCGCCGGCATAGTTCAAGTCCTCTGACTCCCTTGAAGTTGGGGGAGGACGTGTGGGTTAAGGACGTCAATTGCCGAGGCCGTATACTCAGCCCCGCTCAGCGACCACGGTCATATGTGGTGGAAACGCCCAGGGGCGCTCTGCAGCGAAACCGTCGGCATCTTGTCCCCTTCTCAAACGGCCAGTCAGCAGAGGAACCGTCAGCCAGTTCACAGCAGTCTACGCCTGTTGAGGGTCCACCAGTACCATCGCCAGAGCCTCAGCAAGAAGGACTTCGGCTAAGACGCACACGTTGCGGTCGTGTGATTCGACCGCCAAGGCGATTGGACTTATAGATCCTAAGAGGGGAGATGTAGTGGGCGCTACTAAGGTGATGGTGTTTTTCTTATTGCTCGCCAGAGGACACCATCATTTATAGAGCGCTTATATAAGGAGCGGCGCGTGGAAATAAAAGGGCTTTTTGGTTGTGGTCACGAGCTGGGCTGCTGTCACTTGGCCGTCGTCCGTTCCGAACGTTGCCGAACAGTCGGTTATAACGAAATAGCGGTTACAGCGAAGCGATCACGATTTCCATTCCGTTTTGCACTTTGTTATCACCGAGAGTCGGTTATAACGAAATAGCGGCTACAGCGAAGCCAGCACGATTTTCCATTCTTTGCACTTCGTTATAACCGAAGTCGGTTATAACCGAAATAGCGGATATAGCGAAGCGTTCACGATTTCCCATTCCATCTTTGCACTTTGTTATAACCAGTCGGTTATAACGAAATAGCCGGATATAGCGAAGCGACCACGATTTCACATTTCCTTTTGCACTTCGTTATAGCCGAAGTCGGTTATAACGGAATAGCTGCAACAGCGAAGCGATCACGATTTCCCATTTCCTTTTGCACTTTGTTATAGCCAAAGTCGGTTATAACGAAATTAGTGGATATAGCGAAGCGATCACGATTTCTCATTCCCTTTTGCACTTTGTTATAACCGAAGTCGGTTATAACGAAATAGCTGCTAGCAGCGAAGCGATCACGATTTCCATTCCTTCCTTCGTGTCTAAGCGATGTCGTATAACGATAATGCGGCTACGCAAAGCTCCGCCTTCCCTTCCCTCCGGCAGTTCGTGGACAGCGGAAGGCGAGGTTAGGTAACGAGGTTAGGCGCCTTCGACGAACGCTGCATCATGGTTTCGTTGTTTCTTTCTGCACTTCGTTATAACCGAAGTCGGTTATAACGAAATAGCGGCTACAGCGAAGTGATTTCCGATTCCCGTTGACTTCGTTACAACCGGTCTTGACAGTACCACCTAGAAGACTTAAGGCCCGCCCATGACGTCATTGTTAGAGTATCCACGACCGACCCGCCCCCAAGCGACAAAAGCACGCCGAAGCACGCCGATGAGTTGCCTCAAAGCGGCAGACGGCTCCGTCTTGGCGTCGTCGAGTACTGTGCAGGGCGCAAGTTTCGTCTGCTTCTTCTGCAGGGGTTGTGGAGGCGTCAGAACGCCGAGCTCTGATTGGTTCTGATTGGAAGGATAGTGGGTAGACCTCAAGGCAGCCTGCTTTGAGGTCTCCCCACTATCCTTCAGAGAGGGCCAATCACAGCTCGGCGTCGTTCTGACGTCACCGAAACAACTCCTGCGCAAGGAGCGGACGACTTGCTCTCCGCATAGCGTCACGCTCATTGGGAGACGCTGCGGATCCTCTAGTGATGACGCTGTATTAGGCCTTCGCAAAACAATAAACGGGACTGCGAAAAAAAAACAAAAAAAACTAGAAAGTAAATTGCTTGCAAGTGAGCACTGAAAGGGACGGAGCGTACATTGCAAAACAATTTTCGGTGACATGTGGCTTTTTTATTTTACCTTATTAAAACACGCATTGTTGAAATGGTTGGGTTTTTGAGTCTTCTGACGCGATTAGCTGAGTCGACCGTGAGGTTTGCGTCAGGTCTGAAAT
This sequence comes from Ixodes ricinus, assembly GCA_037355805.1. Taxonomy (NCBI): domain Eukaryota; kingdom Metazoa; phylum Arthropoda; class Arachnida; order Ixodida; family Ixodidae; genus Ixodes; species Ixodes ricinus. The sequence goes on along the minus strand of JAZHYW010043965.1, from coordinate 67,752 downwards.
ATACTACTTGACGTCTTTGTTTCGATTCAAAGAGGTGAGAATGTTTGTGACAGCGTGCACTAGATAAAAAATATATATATATATATATATTAAAAAAATTAAAAGTATATTTTGTTTGATTTCTCGTAATTCTCTGAAGTACTGCGTCAGATCGAAGACAAAATCCAACCTATCCAAACGGGAACAGCACTAATAGAAAAAGAAACACTACGATAGAAAATCTGGCGTCCTTTCGCGCCATTCCACAGCAATTTGTTGCCCCCCCCCCCCTTTTTCTTTTTCTCCCCCTCGCGAATCAGGCGATGGGACGTCTATGAAAACGAGCTAATCAGAGTGCAATAGTTGGCCCGTTGACTTAATTCACAGGCTTTTCTTAATACGCCGGCGCCTGCAGATGCCGATATTCTAAATCTGAAGTGACATGCCTTTTCCAAACTCTCCTTTATCGTTAGGAGCGAGGTCCCATGATGGCTGACATGATTGTGCACACATTGGTCTTTATATCTTGAAGGAAAGGTTAAACAATCTCCAAATCGATCCCACTTCAGTACTACGATAGTGTCTAGGGGCTTATAAGGTAAAGAAGAAATACCCGAACATGAGCAGATTCCGAGAATTGAGGGAAAAGTTGAAAATTGTAGATGACTTACAAATTGCCTCGGTTTGCAACAAAAAATATAGTCACCGAATGTGTTGATGCCTCGGCTCGGCGCTGTTTTTTGTGGAAACGCGTGTCCGTTTGTGAGGGTTGGTTTTTTATAACACCTATTTTATTTTTACAGCAAAGCTGTTAAGGGCTAAGTTCCCCAGGATCGTGTCCGTGTATGTCGACACAAACCTACCTGGACAGCTACCGCCATCTATAAGCGACGGTGGCTAAGCACACAACCTAGTATGGTTTCCGCCGTTGCTCGTAGATGGCGGCAACCTTTCCAGCTATCATAGAAGAATGGATAGTTGGGCGCGTTGGTGGGAATTCATCGTAGGAAACAGCGCGAAACAACAGACGACGACGAGGAAGAAGCACAGAGTGTATCGAGTACAGCTCCGGTGGTCTTCTTTCTTCACGAGAGTGGAAAGGCTGAACGATTTTTAACGTATTTTATATCACAATTTGGAGAAGGTGGCTCTCTGCTGAATTGAGTCGTCGTATCAGCAGTATTCTCTCCAATTTGTTAAATTGTCATTCTTTTTGTTTAAAAACTAGCTTCTAAAAAAAAAGAACTTGCGAAGCTGGTGTATGTTTCTACATTTCTCTACACATCCTTTACTCATCATCTGGGTGACATTGACATTAAGTTTTAATCCCTACACAAATCTAAGACAACCCTCAACGCCTGATTAATAATCTTCACTAACCTCCATCTCGAACACGATGTAAGTTTTCCTAACGCATTAAAAAAAAAAGTACTTAATTTTTTTTTGTAAAATAATTATTGAACATTAATCCGCCTTTTCCGCGTGTACTAAGGCGGGATATTAATACTCGCGAAGCAGCGTCCAAATACGTAACTTTCAATATCCAAAACGGAAAACAAGCCGATTTATCAAAGCCACCTTTTCGTACCAATTTCGTACTTTAGGGGGAAAAACAAAATCTAAGAGCAAACCAATGTAATGAGGCCCGTGTATCCAGGGTGCGTCTAAGGCCACACCGATCCCCGAAAAAAAAAAAAGAAGAAAAAGAATCCTTCGAAACATCCCAAAAATATCACACAAATGAACAAGACGTGAAACAAAACAAAAAACATCCTTCACTTTTTTTGTTTTTCTTGTTTCTGATTCAGAGAGCAATGTTTAATTGGAGCTCATTACGCCCGACACCGACACTGCGGCGCGGCTTCCCTTCTTACGTGCCGTTTTTGCTGCTGGGATGCTAACAAATATCCGGGCTCAAAGACAAGCGCCTAAATGGGCCTCTGCATCGTAATATATACACAGCCAAAGAAAGCAGGGCCGCTAAATTTAGCGATGAATAAATAAGAGTACCTTATTCGCGTCCTTTCAATCGCAGTCGGCGGCTTCTGTTTTGTTTGTTTGCATTACGCTTTAATTCCAAGATATATATATTATTTTTTTGCTCGTTACATGGGATTACGATAGAACGCGTACGTTCAGCAAAAAAATCAGCAGCCATAATAGATTGCGTGCCGTCGGGAAGAGACGGTGGGGAAAATATGGGGGACCGACGTTGTGGTTCTAATTGCAGCGAATATGAGCGGTGATCTATGGGATACAAATTCGTCGGCGTAAACGAAAACTTTTTTTTATTTTTGTTTTTGTGAATTGTTAGAAGGTGAGATGGGTAAAATGACAAGATCGTTGTCACAATAAAGAGCTCTTAGCCTGATTGCGTTTACGTGCTGGTCATACACTAAATACTAATCGTCACTTGGTCATAACTTTGCCGCGATATAATTAATTTTTTAGATATTATTGCGATCTTGAGTATTCCATGGCCAACCTTTTGGGACATTTTGTGGAATAAAAAGGGTTTCGAGGAAATATCAAAATTAAATTGATTTGCGTTCTATGATTCCCAGGAAATTATAGTTCCCGGGAACATTACCATCTTTTGTCAAAAGCAGAAACTGATAATTTTGTGAATGTGGCCCGTAGAATTAAATGCGAAAGAGTTTGCAGAGCCGTGGGATACAAAAACTATACACCTCTAAAAGTTTAATTACTATTTATTTATATTTTATGACTGTCGTCTAAAATAAAGAAGGGAGCGAAGAGCGACGTGCGATGCTTTCGCATTCACAACTCATAAAAAGTGCTTAGGTGTACCTCGAGCCTTTTTTTTTTCACATGGCATCTGCAAGCAAGGTGGGTGAGCGCCATGATTAGCAGGATGATTGGTAAGCCAGGTGCACTGCAAAACTTAAAAGTTTGCCTTTCGAGGTGCAATGACGGGTACATATTTAGACAAACATGATGCGAGCCGAACGCCCGATTGCCTCCAGCCAAATGGTTCGCAAATTCTTACCTGTGCAGGTATTGAAACCATGGTCGCAATCACGACGGTTGAACAATTCACAGAGAAGCGGTGCCGCTATTACGGGAACCAACATCATTCTTCAGCATCAACACGCTTTAAGAAAGAAATCAAGTCAGGTCGATCAAAATAGTTTATCTGGAACGCTAGGCCAGTCTCGCTACGAGAACAAGCATCCGCACAGCACTTCCAGGCACGCATTTGCAGCATTTGTTTGTTGCAAACTACGTCGGTTGGGGGCATTTCCTTCTAAACACCTCTGTTAACTCAAAACCACTCGCACTCATAATAACTGACGAGCTCAGCGAGCTTCACTCGTTCACAGTATTGGACAAAATACTCGATAAAAGTATTTAAGTTAAGTTACTAAATACCTGCTTCATAAAGTATTTAAAATACTACTCAAGTTACTTTTACTATAAAGTATCTTGAGTAGAGTACAAATACTTAGGAATGTAATTCAATTACTTCTGAAGATACTTCCGCATTGCGTAATTTGCATCGACGTCAGTGACAACGATAATTATACAGTTGCACAAATCTGGTTTACCAAAATGGTTTATTAAAACGTAACAACACAAAACGGCAAAAAAATCATCGTAGGATTATTTTGATGCAGTCCAACTGTAAGGAGCAGGATAGTGTCACGAATGACAAAAGATGAGGCGGCGAATAATTGAAGAAACTAAACGTTTAATGGGGCTAACTTGTGCCCAAAACAAAATAGAGAAAGGCTAGCGTCGCAGGCGTCGATGTCGGAGAAACAGCAGGATCGAGCGCTGGGACGAGACTGACTCCGGACCGCCACGCGGAGCACCTTTTGTACCCGCGTGAGTCTCTGGAACATTCGGCGTAGAACGTTCGGTGCGTAGAACTCACATTCGTAGCTCGATCACACTAGAAGGTTCTCGAACTTACGAGAATGCCAAGTTGAAAGAATAAACAAAAGAGGAGTCGGCTCCCTGGAATCGAGCCCGGAGGCTCCGCGCGAGAGCCAAGCGCGGTAACCATTCGGCCACGCGCTTGCTCGGCAATATCACTGATACATGTTACAAAACATTTTTGGGACAGAAATAAAGATGTCGCTATAGCTATAGTAGTGACACCGCTGAATATCACGTCCTGCGGCGCACTCAGACGCATCGTTTAACTACAATCGTTATGCCCTATATGGGGAGTTCACTATAAACGAACTTGGGACACGGAAATGAGTGACTGGATAACAAAGAGAACCCACATAATAGCCACGGCAGTGGCCGCACCTTCTTCAAGTAGGTTGCGTTCAGAAAAGCACTCAATGTTGGGGGTCGCTTTGTTGGGATTTTGAGAAGTCATCCAGCTTTTAGTTCGTTTCCTGTACTGTCCTCTGCTTATCAATGTTCGCTTACAGATAGTGTTCGCTAGGAGCATCTCGCTAAGGCCGATAGTCGCATTATGGCCGAGAGTGTATTAGGGCCGAGAGGGGCGAAAGGGCCGGGGTTGGCTTTGAGGCACTCTCGGCCGTAATGCGACTATCGGCCGAAATGACTGTGACCCGTTCACTAGAGCAATAAGAGACGGACTGACGGCAAAAGGAAAATAAACAAAAGGAAACCTCGACGTTTGCCGTAGCGGAATATAAAACAAAAAACGAAATAATTTTTTTTCGTGTGTTTACTTCTTATTTTCTGCTATTTGTTATTTTCTTGACACTTAAGTCTGCATTGTTGTCGTAGGTCGTTTCCCGGTCTGCGTTGAGCCTCAGTGTGACAATCTTTACTTCCGTAAAACCACCCGTTTTGTTTGAGGATTTTTCGGTGGAAACTCTAGGAAACAAAAGGCGCCTTTGGGAAGGCGAGGGGAAAACCTTCATGGTACGAACTTTGGGCTGAAATATGAGTCACAATCGGCAAAAAAACGATGTTTTTTTCAGGAGCTCAATCAAAGTCACCGTAGCTTATCGGAGCTAGCAACAGGATTTGCTTGCTCGAAAGAATGTTTACGTTTGCTCGTGCCACGCCCACGCCACTTCATACCGAAAAACTCGGAAAATGGAGGAATGTCAAAAAATGTATTTGAGATAATGAGTACAAGATACCCAGAAATGTAATTAAAATAGAGTATCAAATACTCTCGATCAAAAGTAATATTTGCGAGATACCAAGACACTTCAAAAAGTATTTGAAATACAGTATCTTGAGTAGAGTATTTGAGATAGGCACAAGCCTGCTCGTTCAGCACTCCGCAGACGCCGGCAGCCATGTTTGTTAGCGTTTCAAACCAAAGCGGGAAAAGCAATCTCAGAATACATTGCGTGGAAATATTACTTTAGAAACTACGTGTCCCAACAATGCCCTTCACAAAAAAACAAAACAACCTGTTTTGTTGTTGTTGTTCAGTGTTTCTTTAAAGGGACGCTGCATGGCAAAACAAAACAAAAAAGAGGTGTTTTTACTCTAAACGATCTCATTTTCGCGAAGACATGATTTTTCGCGGATTTCGAAAGAAATAGAGGTCTCGTATATTTGTTTCCCCCGTGGTAAGAGATACAGAGCATCCCAGGTAAAAAATCTTATAATTTTAATAAATTGTTGTCTAATAAATGCATATGATCGAATAAGACCATATCAGAACATACAAGAACCTGATAAAAGCATATAAGAACAATATAACATGATATAAGAAGTTAAAAAACTTCTTTTCAGTTTCTTATAACATCTTATATTTTTCTTATATGTTCTTATAAGGTTAATATATGCTCTTATATGATCTTATTTGATCATATGCGTTTATTGGACCAAGCATTGCTTATACATATACATTTTTTACTAGTGTTTTTATAATAAAACATAATGTTGTTTCATAACATTGAAAATTTTGATTAATGAAACCCGAGCAGGTTTTTTTCAAAGCAGTTTTTAATTATTGCGTTCTTCATTAGCGAGAGACGCTTTGCGTTAAGCGGTTACTTTAACGATAGGAAAAACAACCAAAAGATTGGTAGAACCTTCCCATCTGAATCGGAAGGTTCTACCAATCTTGACCTGCAATCTACGCGAAAGGCAACGCAAGGCGGTCGTCCACACTCCGTTCACCCCTAAGCTGACAGGGCGGTGGAAGCTACGCGCTTGGCAACCCAATCAACTGCCTGCCTTTCATCACGTGACCTGGCTCTCTGCGCGTGGGTATAGCCCTGATCACGCGAGGAATGATAGGCGTACGACTGGCGCAACGAGCCCGTAGCTTTCATCGCACTGTCAGCGCAGGGGTGAACCGACGATAGAGAATCGGACTCGTCAAGTTCTAACGACCTGATAGGCATCCCAGGCACGCCGACACCCCTGTCATCCCCGTGCACGACACCCCGTTGCCGAGGGCTCTGGGGAAAATGACCTGGCGCACACCGGAAACAGTAATTGGCAGCCCCCGGGAACAATCCGACTTCCGGTCAGTCCCGATCCTAGCAATCAATCAAGACCGGATAATACGCCAGCGAGTTCCGGTGATGACGATGAAGCGAATTCTGGGATGGATAAGACGACTGGAGTCACCGATATGTTTAGGTAGTCTGCTAACATTTTTTTTTGTTTTGGTGCAGGATGATACAGATTTATTTCTCGTCTTTTTGGAGGATGAAGCAAACCTCCATTTGCATCAATATGACGGTGTAGTGGGGGGTTAATAGTTACGTTGAAGAGGAAGCTGTGTGTTTGAAATGATACGAATGTTTTGGTAAAGATTTATCTCCGTTTGCGTATGGTTGAGATTCGTTCTTTCGCCATTTTCAGTTTCGGGGATTGGAAAGCCAAACAACCCTAGAAAATGGGGTCGTTCTTCTTTGTTCTTAATATTTGTAATCAGCAAAAAAAAACAAAAAACAAAACAGTATTTTTAACTTATGGGTTATTCCGTTGCTATATTTGAAGAGGTTCAAAAGCGCTCCATGCTATACTCGCGCCTTTAGAGCGGTGAATCCTAGCGCACGCTTGCATGCGCAAGAAGATATAAGCAGAAAGCGCTCCAAAACCACTCCAAAATCACCAGAGGAATTCCCCCTTTAAATATCGCGCTTGAATATTTTGTATAGTTTATGCATACTAATCATCTAATAACCAAAATAACTCCATAATGAACCATAATTACGGTGCAGAATACAGTTGATCTAATAACAACATATTAAATCGACATATTGTACAAAAGAAATATCCAGTGTTCGTTGGAAAACTCTCCCCTAGTAACTATTTGCAAAGTGGGCAATTTATGTGGCATAGTTTACGTTCAAAAAATACATAACAGTTATAACTATGAGATATCTGTGATAACATATGTCATATCTATATCCCTATTTATATCTATAACGTAGCTCTAACAAACATATAACACGCGATAACATATTTATAACAGACCTATGATAACAAGGCTGTCGAAATGATCGACGCCACTCAGGTTTGATGTAACACATCGCTACTGAGCTGAGGTTTCATTCCTGCACCTGAAGATTTGGTCAGGCTACTGTTTTGCGAGATTAATCTGTAACAGTATATGTATTTTTTAATGAATACGCATTTGCTTGATTAGCGATCGTCCGACGCATGCAGTGAGACATTGGTGCGTTCGATCCTCTGGAAGGAACGAATTATGAAAAGATAGCTCCATGGTATGCGAACGCAAAAAAGAACAAGGGACACACAAAAAACACGTCAGACACGCATCCGTGTCTGACGTGTTCTCGTGTGTCGCTTGTCTCATTCTGCGTTCGCATACCAAGATGTCAACGCTCTCCTGATTCTATCTATGAAAAGATAGCGATTTGCCGCCACAAACACCGCACAAGAAATAAGATTGTAATCCCATCAGCTCTACGACGATAACAAGTTGAGAATCGGTTTCGACGAAACTTCTTCAACCACAGAACACAACTTTGGGGCTCAATGTGTTTTTCTATTGATTTTCTCGCTTTTACTAGCCACCCGCAATTAACAACCTTGCATCGTACTTTATTTACTTCCAATCTCGTGGGTGAAAGTCGGGTCATTCTGGCGTTTTAAGACCTGAGCACTAAAAGAGACTTGTTACAGCTCAGCGTTCGATGTTCGCGAGGTATAAATGAAGACTGAGGCGCTAGCACACTCACATACATGGCCAGTGTTAAAGGAACGAAGGCCACCAACTGCTGATTACTTCTGACGAGCGAAATGCATTAGAACACGTCCAAGCGCAGTAATGGAAACATTAACGAAATGAACTTTTACGCACGCGCAAAGAGACAGAAGTTCACCACATGAGACGTTGTGCTTAGAAGTGAACAAAAGAAAATATCAGTTTCGTTTGTTATAAATGCAGGTTATGAGGGGTTCTTTGATCTCATACGAACTCTCTAGATTAAACTGAATAAAGAGAACATTAAACTCTGAATATTAAGATGACAAAATAAATGTCCGAAAAAACTTTAAAAAAAAAACAACTTAAGTAAGCCTTTAGTTTTCACCTGGAAAATAGTGGGCCTTTGTAAACAAAAAAAAAAGTGACTTTAAAATTATGAGAGTGTAGCTAGGAGGTGTTCTCGGTTGCTAGCAAATTTATATTTTACATTATTTACAAAAGAGCCAAAGCAATATTTCTTTGGTCGAATTACCCAAGCGTCAAAAAGAATGCTGGGAACGAAGATACACGCACTGCGCGTGCTGGTGTCTTCAGCTCTAACTGTTCGAAGGCAAAAATCTAAAACAAATGTCACATAATTTGCAGTCGCGTTCCACGGACGCTTTATTTTGGCTATTTATTTCCAATGTTTTCAAAAGGGAAGGCGAGCACGTGCGGGCGTGTACCTATAGTCGCTTTACACACGCGCAAGATTACAGCCGGCATTGCCGATCTTCTCTTGTCGTACCGAGATACCGAGCCACTAAAACCGGCGTTGACGAGCCTTTTCACAAAGGCCAATGCTGGTAAGAAGGACGCAATAAAATCTGAAATGGCAATGACCTGGCCTGCAACGATAATAATGAGGCGAAGTAAACGGAATAAGAGGAAACAAAAACTGAAGGTCAGTTATGGCGGCGTCCATGCACAGCTGCTGCAAAGCGTCTCGACGTCCCCAACATTGTTTTTGATGCTTGGGTAATTTAGCGAAATGTCTATTATCGATTGAAGAATGCAGACTGTGTGGCCGTACGTTGTCACCTCGAGCTCTAGAGTACCAGTGGTGATATTCTCTCGTGCTGGCGTGCTTGCTCTTCTTTGCACGCTGTAGAGTGCCGCTACAGAAGCTTAAAGACGTTCACCACCTCACACAGGTGTTATAATATATGTGTGAAAAAACAAAAGAGGTTTCAAGTTGGAAACGTGTTTGTAATCGTCGGGGAACTGAGAGAAAGAGAGAGAGAGAGAAGAAACAGAGAATTGAATGGTTCTTTGGAGAGATCGGGGATCTGGAAGTCGTGTTTAAAACGTGAATTTATCTTGCTAGTCAAGCGTCGTACTGAAACTGCAACACCAATTCAATTTTCGTCAAATATAGTAAACTTTAATTCAGAGAGATGCTTACATTTCGGGGTCGACGTCAAACAAAGAACTTAGGTTTTGGAATTGCTCCTCCCGCAAAATGTGTCTCGTAATGCAAATATGCGCTTTTTTTTGTTTTTGTTGAGGGGGAGTTGGGGGGATTTTACTTTGTGTTACGTCCGACGCAGCTCTGCACGCGCCGCTAACAGCAGGAGAGCGATGTTTTGGCAAGAGCGCGTGACCTCTGAGCGGGACTCATGGACAACGAGGTACCGATGGCGCAGGCCGGTCCACGAACCGCTCAGTTCCAGGCCAATAGGCCTCAACTATTCGGGTAGTAGTGAGTCTCTCTACGCGAATACTACTTTAAAGCGTGTTTTATCCAAGTACTGAAAAAATGAAAGACGTTTACAATTCTCTGTAATGCCGAGTTAGAGCGCAGCTCTTGAGGAGGAGGAGGGGCGGTACAGAGGGGAGGGAATGTCCATGCTCCCCTCCGTACCCTCCCCTCCTCCTCTCCTGCTCGCCTCCTATTTAGCGGGAAATTTTCGCTAAATTTCCCGCTAAACTAGGTGAAAATTTACCCGCTAAATTTAGCGGAAAATTATTCGTGCTAAATTTAGCGGGAAATCTACCAACATTTTCTCCCTCAATTTAGGGGAAATTTGGCAAAAATGTTTCCGCTAATTTTAGCAAGGAAATTTAGCGAAAAGTTTGCCGCTAAATTTAGTGGGGAAACTGAATTGGTGTTGAGGTCACGTGACGTCAATTTTCCCGCTAAACTTAGCGGAAAATTTCCGCCAAATTTTTCCGCTGTATTTAGCGTGGTCGCGAAGGTAAACATTTTACCCTCGTGACCCACGTGACCCAATTTTACTCTCGTGACGTCACACGTGACGTCACGTGTGACGTCATTACGGGAAACGTCCCATAATGCAACGCGCGGTTACGCCGACGCCGACGCCGCTCAATTCGGAAACAAGCGCGCAAAAGCTGCGTTCTAGAAAAAAAAAAAAGAATTCTTGGGAGTTTTAGTGTCTTTGTTAAGGCCACCAGTCAGGTGACACCATCCTGAAGCCGCCGGCACACTGCAAATCCGTCATAGAAAAATACGTTCTGCAGGCGCTTTCTAAGGCACGTTTCTTCCGCGTATGACGGTTCCGTTACATCGGTAATACAAAAACCGGTATTTAGACAAGTTCAAAACATTCATACGTATGAAGCTAACAAGCTCCGAACATGACAGAATCGTGTCCACAGAATGTTTTCGCCATCGTGTCAGCCGCGAGCACCATGTGTATGACGTACTCATGAGCATTGTAACTGAGGCTTGAGACCCTATTTGGTCGAATCCGCTCGGATGCTTTTGCAGCAGTCCAGCTTTAGGACGCGGCACAGGATATATCAACAGCGAGGCAGAGCCAAGGTTACGACCGGAGGAGACGTTGCGAGGATGTCTTAAGGATGTGATAAAACGCCCAAGTCGCCGGCCGTTACGACCGACCGTTTCCGGTTTCTGTGCGGTACGGGCCGCAAAATTAAAAGAGATTAGAACCCCCCTCCCGATCGTTTCGCGTGGCAGCGGTGCCTTTCAGAGAAACGTCCGAGCTAAGCCGTCACAAAAAAAAAAAGTCTTTCCTGCGGGCTATAGGCGAAACGTGCTCGCCATTTGCACCTAAGCTGTTATTGCACGGCGACGCGGCTGTTCCCGAAGCATAATGCCAAATAATCGCGACAGCAACATCCCGAGACATTTATTTCGCCTCCCAAAAACGAATCTGAGGATGAGACGCGCGTTATCTTCTACTTGGGCGCTTCGAGAAACCTGGAGCTCATTCTCTCCCGCAAAGGCACTCGGAGGAGCCAGTCGCTGCAGTCTATGGAGACAGCTCGACGAACGACCAGGTTGAAAATATATGCTTAGGACGAAAAGAAACGCTCTGATCGAGGTATGGCACCGAGCATGGTCTTGATCAGTCTCACAGTGGAAACTGTCTTTTAGGTCTACACATTGTCAGCCTTGCCATTCGCCGAGTTCTCTCCGTAGATTATATCGATTGGCTATCAAGTGCTACATGGGATAGTAGACGCTTCAAATTTCTAGGAGTGCGTAACGTTGGTACCTATAAACAGATGTAAAAAAATCTTAGGTTCAGTTTCTAATTCATGGCTAAAACAATTCAATCAGAAATAAAAAGGGGACGTTTCCATCCCGATGTTTTTTGTGTAAAAATAAATAATGATCGCCATCAAAATCTTGTTTTCAAATCAAAATTAGGTCCAATGCCGGTTAAGAATTCAGAATTACAGTAGTACATATTTTAAAAGTAAGTATTAGGTGCTACTTTCGAATACCTTGGAACGCCTTCGCTTTTTAGATCTTAGGCGCCCGTTTCCGGCTTGAGCGGCGTCGGCGTCGCCGTCGGCGTCGGCGTAACCGTAAGGTTACGTGACCCCCAGGTCACGTGACCCCCCCAGGTCATGTGAACCCCCAGGTCATGTGACCCCCAGGTTACGTGACCCTCCCCAGGCCACGTGACCCTCCCCAGGTCATGTTACCCTCCCCAAGTCACTTGACCCCCCAGGTCACGTGACCCCCTCCCCTTCGTGATCACGTGACCTGGCGGAGGAGGGAGCAGGGGTGTACCCTCCCTCAGTACCCTTCCCTTCTCCTCCTCAAGAGCTGCGCTCCAATTCGGTGTTACAGGGAGTTGTAAACGGCTTTCATTTTTTGTGTGTTAGTCAAGACACTAGACACTAGTCAGATATGTTATACATCTAATGACTTTTTTCTTTTATATCCCCATTTTTTCTCCTTTAAGTATTTTTTTTTTTGGTGGCGCCACACTGCCCACCGGAGTTGTGAAATCACACACTATACAAATATAGTTTCCTAAACTTGTAACTCAGTGTGCAGTCCAGTCTGAAATCCGAGAAGTTATGTTGTTTCTTGGCCTGCAGTCAAATCCAGCTCCAAAATCTCGTCCCTAAAAAGTGCTGGTAGAAGTGCCGAAGTAAACATAATTTTATTCTAGTCAAAGAATTTTTAAAACGTCCAAGTATGAAGTGAGTATACCATGGGTGATATTCATAAACACAGAAACAGTTTTCTTTTTAACGCTTAGCCGTGTAATGTGAACGATATAATTGTTGACGGCTTTAGATCCTAAGGGTGTGGCTTTGACATCTTTGCGCCTCCTGCATCATGATTGGCTCTTCGGCGTTGTTATCTATAAATGCCGTAACCTGATTGGTTGAGTCGCAATAATAAGATGTTGTGGACTCGCCTCGCTCTGCGTTCTCTAAACTGTGACTCTAATATCGCCGAGATGTTTCGGTGGCGCCCCCTTACGGTTTCTGTTCGTGACGTCACCACCAGGATTTGCCTCGCCGTGACTGGCAGGATTCGCCTCGCCACAAACCGGCGATTGGGCAATCGTTATCAGTGTACATGAAGTTATGGTTTGGCCAATCAAGAACTTCCACAACAGGGACGCTTTCGGTCGCGCGCGTCGCTAATAGAATGATCTTTAGTAGTCACAGAAACGCAAATAAGATGGCAATATATATAGCGTAGTTTTGCCGTGCATATTATCTACAATACAAGAAGGTTTAGGATAATATTTTTCACATTTTAGTACGAACAGTAAACTGCCCTACTCGAAGCGATTCTCTATTAGATGGTTTTTCTGAGAAACAGGTTATCTGGCCGTATGATTTCAAAATATGGGATGGTATATCTGGCCATAAAATTGTGCTTGTGTCAATCTCTTTAAAGAGAAATTAAAGCTCTTGTCCTGTTGTTACATCCATTACAGATTTTAAAATTGCTGGTGATGTTTCCGTTATTGATTTTAGCTTTGTCTTTCGACGTGTTCGATAAATTGTCGGTTGATAGTGGTGCGGATATTGAGGCATTATGGTATAGTCTTAACTTAAGAATGTAGTAAACAAGTGAGTATTGAACTTGGTGCCTTACGAGATAAAAACAAACAAAAGCAAATGTTCGTAATTTGTGGATAAATATAGATATCTGACACCTAAAGCGAAAATTTGCTCGAGTGAGGATAAAGTTTAAAATAAATAAGACGGTATCATGTCGTCAGGTTTCTTGCGGAAGTAAACATTCGTCTTTAAACCAAAATTTCGGAAGCGAAAAAATATTTCAACACTACACTTCGCTCTTTTATGAAAAACGCTCCCTAAACGTTGTGGCGACATGTTTCAACCAAAGAGAAGTCATCTGTACCAAGTAAAGTATATGCAAATGAGTTCAATTCTCTTTTTTGAATCTTTCTTTACTAATGACGATGGTGAGATTCCGAATTTTCAGCAGAGCAATGTGAATCAAATTAACAATATTTGTGTGACGCAGGAGAGAATTTTAAATTTGCTATTCAATTAATTAGGTACAAAAAAGTTTGAGACCGTATATGACTTCTAACGCTTTCCTGAAGCGTTAAGCAGAATGGGCCTGAAATTATTTACACGTTTGGTTTAGAGTACCTCACGAACGTACAGTTTTACCACACAGACGGAAGGCGGGCAAAATCAAACCCCTACACAAGGGCGGAGATTCAAACACTGCATCAAACTACAGACCGATTTCCCTAACAAGTACAGCATGGAAATTATTAGGGCGCAATATCTTAACACAGATGTCATTCCACCTGGGTAAGCACAATCTTATTTCTAAGAATCAACACGGCTTTAGAAGGTCATGATCCACCAGCACACAGCTCACTAAATTCAGCCACGAATAAGCAGACACCATTATTGATAGAGGGCAAACCGACGTAATATTTTTAAACTTCACTAAGGAATTTGATAGGGTATATTATCCGAAACTGTTAAAAAAAACCTCCTAACACAATTAATAACACCAATATTTATATTGAATGGCCACATATTTAACAGATAGACAGTAGTCTATGTTCATTATAACAGACTTGATCCGAACAAACTTCATTTCTCATCAGGTTTACCCCTATTTGCAGACGGCTGTATCATATATCATAAGATAAGTGAAACCGAAGACAATTTTAGATTACAGGAAGCACTCACTGCTATCTAGCGCTGGACAAAAACAAATCGCGAATGGAATTAATATTTAATAAAAGAGCCTTGATGACTATATCAAGTAACAATACGTATTCAATTGAATTACTTTCTCGGTGGGCTAAGGGTAAACCGTGCAGACAAATATAAATATTTGGGGATTATATTTAATAATAAACTGAGCCGGAACCAGCACTTAAAAAAAGAAAAGGTGTTTACAACTCCCCTTAATGCCGACTTAGAGCGCAGCTCTTGAGGAGGAGGAGGCGAAGGTACGAAGGAGGAGGCATACCTTCGTCGTGACCTTCACGAGTGACCGTGACGTCACGCGTGACGTCATTATGAAAAACGTCCCATGATGCAACGCGCGGGTCACTCTTTGCATCATGGGATGTTTCCCATAATGCAACACGTGGGACCCTCGTGGCATCACTCGCGACGTCACGTGTGCGTCATTATGGGAGACGTTCCATAATGCAACACGCGTGACCCTCATGACGTCACTGCGTGACCCTCATGACGTCACTCGTGACGCCTCGTAACGTCACTTCTGACGTCATTATGGGAGGTACCCCATAATGCCCCGCGCTCTTACGCCGACGGCGACGCCGACACCAATGCCGCTGACGCCGAAAGCGGGTGCCTAAGAGCTGCGCTCTAAAATCAGTTTATGAAGTGAGAGGCACTTTATCTGCACTGAGAAAATTAAAATTCACAGATTGTGATACAAAGCTGCTAGCCTATACAAGTTTTGTTAGACCAATTTTAAATTACGCGAGTTCAGTGTTGTGCCCGTTTGCTAAGCATAGAATTCGCAAAGTTGAGCGTATTCAAAATCTAGCTGTTCGGTTTATTTTTTACACTTATAATAAGAGATCATCACCCACCGATCATTAGTCAAAAAAGCCCAGCTTCCGACTTTACAAACAAAGGCAATAATTGAGAGGTTGAAAACTCTTGACAAGATCATCAACGGCTCCCTTTATATGTATAGCTCCAATTACTTAAAACCTCTGCCGTCCAGGTCTTCACTAATAAATCATTGCCGACCATTTGCACAAAGCTGGTTTAAAATGACTGCTTTAGATTTTCATTCCTTCCTCGGGCAATTCGAGAGTGGAATAACTTAACCAATGGCATTGTGACTTTGACGACTTGCGATCACTTCGCAGATGCAAATGAATTGCACTTTAGCCTACTCTTTTGTTTGTTGGCCCTTGTTGTGCTCTTTCCTTTTTTTGTATTACGTCACCACTCCTGCAATAGCTCCTTGAGCGGAGCTGGTAGTATTACCAAATAAATAAATAAATAATTAATACAATTTGTCAGTGACCTTTACCATGAAAGTCCTATATGACGTATGACATGCATTCTAGGCAATTTGTGACGTGACGTACATTTTCCCACTAAATTTAGCGGGGAAACTGGATTTGTGTCTAAGTCATGACGGATGTAAATTTTCCCGCTAAATTGAGCGGGTAACTGAATAGGTGTACAGGTCAGGTGATGTCAATCGCTAAATTTAGCAGGGAAAATGAAGTGATGTTTTGGCCACGAGACGTGAGGTTTCTCGCTAAATTTAGCGAGGAAACTGAGTTGACAAATAGGTCACGTGCCTTCAATTTGCCCAAGGTGTATAAGATCAATTGACATCAGGCGAAGTCATGTGACGCCAGTTTCCCGCCAAATTTAACGGCGAAACTAAATTGCTGCGTACGCCATGTAACGACAATGTTTCCGCTAAATTTAGCGGGGAAAATGAACTGGTTTGTATGCCCCGTGATGTCAGGACACGTGACATCGATTTTCCCACTAAATTTCGCGGAGAAACTGAATTCGTGCATATGTCTCATGATATAAATTTTCCCGCACAATTTGGACTGACTGACGGACGGACGGACGGACGAACACAAGTTTGGGATTGGGGAAGTGTTAAAAAAGCATGTCACGCTTTAATAGATATGTTCCTTGCATATTTTTCTGCTCTGTGCGCACAAAACTTTATCGCTACTAGAGTTACCGGTTGAGGTACACCTTTACGGCGGTACCAAGGGAGGCATTCGCATTGAACACGCATGAATCATACATCGCGTCAACTATACAGCTCGCTAACTCAATTCGGAAAATTCGGCAAGGAAGTCTCGCAGTCGTCGCAAAGAAACAGGGAAATTTTTTTCCCGCGTTCTGGGTGAAGTTCGGTCGGTCGGTCGGTCGTCGCCGGGTAATGCCCCCAATCGAATTACCCCAAGTAGCGCACCACGCCACGGTAAAATCCTCGACGCAGGCGTCCGGGCTCCCGACTACGTTGACTCCGCGAATTATTTCGGCGTGACACAGTTATTCCGTAAGACTTCGTTCCAATCAGGGATATTCCTTCGTCCTGATAACGTGTAGCGCACTCGACAGCGGGCGAGTGCCCCACATACGAACTATAGTTAGTATAAGAACGTCGAACTGATTTCTTTGAGGCAGAAATCTGATTACGTGGGGCCACGCTGTCGAGTGTGGCGAAGAAAGCGCCTCTGTCGTGCAAGACCCGGTGAGTGGTAGCGAGTTAGTCTCTTGTTTTGCGGTAGCGAAATGAATAAAAAAAGTACCCTTTAGTGACACGGCAATATGACTTCTTGATTTTTTCTGAACTGTCATCGTTCGTGATTAGGAGAAAAGTGCAAGAGGTTAAGAGGACGCCTTCATCAACATTTCAATTCCTGCTCTACGTAAAACCGCGGTGTTCCACAAGAAACTCCTTTTTCTCGAAATGTTTCATAACCTTGAGACTTTGTGTTGTGTTGTCCTCCCCCTCCCCCCAGTCTCGGGGTTTTGTCCAAAATGTTAAACCATCGCCAGCTTGTTTGCGCCCCAACTTTTTGTTCGTAGTTCTGTTCGCGTAAAGCTATCTATGAACATTATTTGAGAAACATCTTTGACCTATAGAGGGTTGTCTGCGGGGCTTATTGAGCAACAACATGAAGGTCTACGAAAACTTTTGAGGATTTTTCTTTTGACCCACGGGAGTAAGCATATTTTCCCGTAGTGATAGATTTGTTTGTGAGATTAATTAGTTCTTCATTAACAAGTTTGATCATACACTGGAATTTAGTGAAAATTGGGCGTTCAGTGATTGGTGCTGGGTTTATTGAGCAAAATATTATATTCGATAAAACATACGGAAAGCTAAGAATAGTTCGTTAAACTAGATGACTGTCTTCGCCAGAAACAAGATTCCTGGACTGAGTTCAGAACTGGCTTACCTTTCCTTTCTTTGTGAAACCAACGGAACTGTTTATATCTGCATCTAAGTGATGGTGACCTTCGTGTCTTGAAAGGAAAACTTTAATCAAGTTTCAAACACATTCATTGCTATTCTACTTTATCCGCTCAAACAAACCTTCTGCCCCTTGTTGAAATTGGCTGCAGGTCAGTGAAGATTGAAGTTTATTGTTATTTTGTCTAAAGACCCTTTACATAAAGCGTGGTATCAAGATGACCACTTGTAATGGCGGTTGGAGCCCGTAGAGGGGAAGAAGCATCTACTCATCTTTTATACTCGCCGTCACAACAAAAATAAAAGGAAGTTTTGCGTATTATGCATGCGCTTCACAATGTAGTCCTTAGAAGATTTAGTTGACGGAGGAAGAAACTATATGCTTCCGGCGTTTGAAACATTTTTGTTTTGATAAAATAACGGCAAGCTTATCTAAAATTTGCTAAAATATTTTTAATTCAACAAATGAAGAAGGGAATCAGTAACGCTCCGCGAGAAGCCAGCCGGACCTCTTTTAGAATGGTTCTTGAGGTAAATCCCAGCATAGATACACTTCCCATCATCGCGTTCTAAGCGCCGCCATCTTTGCCTATACGGAGCGCAAGTCCCTCTGCTTCTTGCGCAGAGGTAGCGGTGACGTCAGAATGTCGAGTTCTGATTGACAACGATTGGAAGGATGGCAGGTAGACCTCAATGCTAGCTTCCCCTGAGGTCTACCCACTATCCTCCCAATCCGAGCCAATCAGAGCTCGGCGTTCTGATGTCACCTTAACCCCTGCGCATGAAGCAGAAGAACTTACGCCCCGCGGAGTCACTGTGTTACATTTTAAGAAAGGCAGGGCGCGGTGAGCCCTGAGCATTTCATTACCTCTCCGCGGCCAATGAGATTGCAGCATTGGTCGATGGGAACATTGAAGAACCAATCGCGAAGCAGGAAACGTGAACATGATTAGCCACGCCCTGCCTTCCTTAAGCTCTTTGTGACTATGGTGGACTGTGAAGCGCGTTCTGAGCATGCGCAGTAGCTCCCTTTAGTGGAATATTAGCAGACGCCTTCCTGTGACTTATCATTTATAGCCGTGGTAATAAGTGATGAAAAACACGGTATGGAAAATTGATGGGCAATTATGTTGCATACGTGAAGTACGTTTTAGCATCGCGTGACATCGGGTCACGTGATGTCAATTTCCCCGCTAAATTTAGCGGGGAAACTGAATTGCAGTGTATGTTACGGGGCGTTAGATTTCTCGCCAAATTTAGCGGAGAAACTGAGTTTATGTGTAGGTTTAATGAAACACTGCGCGCGTGGCATCATGGGACGTATGTGACGGGCAACGGCTTCCCGAATTGCGGTTTCACGAAATCCGGAGCAACTAGCCGAAGAACGTTTCACGTTAAAATGCACAGCGTCTTTGTATTTCCCGCCCTTATTTTATTTGCTAGACTCGAATCATTACAGTGATTCATCGTAATGAGCACTGATTACCTGCACTCTTCGTTACTAACCTATTTGGCAGTTTTGAGTGGCTTGTTGTAATCTCTAAAACGGAGCGCTTTACTATTTAAGGTCTATCCTTAACCGTCAGCGTTTGTAATAAAAGGCCAGTCATCATTTTTAGAGCCCTATAGCCTTTTAGCGAAGATTTCCGATAACAGAGCTGAATTAGAACTTTTGAGATCAATGCCCATACAGCCTTTTTCATACGTGAAGTTTACCGAGCATTCTTACTCACTGCGGTAGAATAACTTTTGCGTCCATAATTATCGGGTTTTTGGTTGTTTTTTATGGGGGAAACGAAACAATCTAATGCGACTTAATTTGATGAACATGTCACGGTCGGCTGCCTCGCTTGAGGGAGTCTTTACCATCTCGTTTACATATTGTAAGGCAAATAATAAAGAAAAGAACACGCTTACACTAATGTAATCTACGAGTCAAACTGACTTTTATAATTAGATACAAATTAGCCGCGTACCAATTTTGAAAGTCGACACGAGAGAAAGACCACTGACTAAAAGGAACGAAGAAAAAAAAATATTCTCCTCGAATAATTCCCGTGGCAGGAAAAAGAAATGAGATAGTTTTTTGTTCCTTTCCCACTGACATGGAAATACAAAGTAAAATAATGATAATAGAAAAAGAATCAATTCCAGAAATAAGTTTCCCCTCTTCATATCCTTCTTCGAATAGGCATATACTTCGTTGCGTCTTATCCATCAAGGATCCGATCGTTCGATAGACTAATAAATTCGGTTCGAAGAGGAAGGAATAGAAATAAAGAAAAGAAAAAGTGCGACTCGCGAAAGGTCGTATTGAATAAGAAAATAAAACCAGATAGGAGTGCAAATCTTTTTTTCTCAGCTTGCCCTTCTTTTTTTGCAAGGCAAGCAGGAATTAGAAGAGGAGCTCAAAGCAGATTGGCGCTGATCTCATTTACGACGTCTCGTCGGCTGAGTGCGATCCCGGAGGCCTGCACCAGGTCGGCCCCAGGACTTGGAAACACGAGCAGGCTGGGAGCAGTCTTGAGCGCGCCTTATATATTATTTACTATTCCTATATCCGCGATCATGGGCGACGAGTTGTGTGCCGAACGTCAGGGCATCTTGAAGGTGGGTCTATGCAATAGTATTAATGTAAACCTTTGAGCACCACGGCCGAGAATACTTGGGCGCGTTCCCATGCAGTCTGAAGTTTCGATTTTCACCATAGTTCTGTCAACTAGGTTGTCGGTTTTTTTGTTTTTGCGTGTTGAGCTATGTTTTGCCTTGTAACAACACCCGTTGACGGCAAGTGGAATGTTTTGTCTAGGGTACTTCTGTCTCGGTTTGCTCATTCTTTTTTCCAGAGAGACAAAACTAAGTCGCTCAACTTCGCCCTTTATGACGAGCACTTTGATCAAAAAGTCAGTAATAAACTAATGCAGTAATAAACTGGAAAAAAAATCCCAGTTCCAAATACTAATGATAAAAAAATGTTTGTTAATGCCACTAGACAAAGAGAAACTCCAAGGTGCGAGGCCTGGGTGCCACTTTGCATAGTATCCTCTCGAGAAGAATATAACGCGAGAAGAATATCCCAAGTGAAAGGCATGCAGAAAGCAATTGCTTTGAGTCCATAGATCAGTGTGTCTTCGATAAATAAATATAATTCTTAAAACATGCTCCAACTTTTTTTTCTTCTTTTTTCTATGGGGTTAAAATGCGTGTTTGACCTGCTGGGGACATTCTGGCACTCAAGGGGTTCGAGAGCACAAGAATGACTGGACAAATCTCGCTCGCATTTTGGCCGATAGTCGTGTAGAATTGTTTTTTTTTACGCATGGCTTGAGCAGATGAAGTTACAAAGTGTAATACCACTGTTTTACGTGATTTTCGTGCTTGTTCTAACCAGGTGTGTCTGGCACGTTCGTCTGCGTAACTTAAAAAAATGTTTATTTTTTAGGGTATAGCCATTTGGCACTTCAGAAAAGAAAACGCGGTGCGTGACGGGTTTCGAGCCTCATACTATTGATGCGCAGTCAACGAACTTGCAGAATTTGTCAAAAAGAATATATATATATAAAAAAATATCGAGGCAATAAGTTGGAACGTAATTAGCGCCCTGCGTTTCGTAAGCTGGCAGTGACCATAGTTGAGTCTTACGGTGCACGGCGTTGTTTTAATTTTTCATTCGAATTTACAATAGAACGAAATATCTGTCTGAAACTGTAAAACCGGCAGCAAGGGTACTTGTAATCAAATGACCTGAAAGCTTGTTGCAACAAAAACAAAAGAGGTTAGGGTGATGCGTTTGAGGAGAAACAAAAACAAACCGAATCAATCAAACGAAGTATTCGTGTTTTTTTTATAATATAGCTTGAAGCAAACGTCAATGTTAGCCTCACAGAGATGTCGAAGATTAATTGAAAGCCGAAAGCAAAAAAATAAAACGCTCACTTTTTCGACGAGCCTGTGACCGACAGCCGAGGACCATTCGTTTCAAGCCCCGAAATAACGGTCTAAGACACACAAGAACTCTTTTCTCCTTTTTTTCAAACCAACCGTGAAATTCTACAGTGAAGTGAAAGACGCGCGCGGGGCCACACACGCGGAAACAAATAAAGTTCTACAACCGTCCGCAGGTTGAAGCGAAAGAAGAAAGCACCGAGACATACTGACATGGTACTCGTGAGTTAGGTTTTCTTGATCGTTGCCCTGTTTGTTTCTTTTTTATCGCGATGGTTTTAGTCTTGAAAAACGACACCACTGGTTCGATGAACTTTTGTCACTGATACAACAATAAAGGTCGATTTTTTGTTTTATTATTTTACGCTGTCGGAACACAAAACAGATGTACAAATACAACACAAGGATACGCTATATCGGTGTACATCTTGGTGTCCCTCGAGGAATGTTGGGTCCACATACTTTTTTTTTTACAATAAACACACGTTTAATCTGTCGCCTGCACGTCGGCTGGAGAACTACGAACCGAAAGCAATATAAATCGAACTCTTCCGAGCAAAATGAACAAGACGAAAGAGAACTGAAACCAAGATGGGCATGTGTCCGGAAGTCAAGCGCGTAGCTGCAAATTCAGTCCCCACCCTGACGTCTCAGTTTGGTTAGACAGGGACTCTTTCGGTGACGTGGGACTTGTGTCTGCCGCAGATCGATTCGGCGGTGCGCTAGATATTGGGAGTTTTCATTTGAGGTTTCAATACGGAAGTGACGTCGGGGAGAAGGGGGGGGAGGGGGAGCTTGGGGTTTGTGGATGGCGCAGTGGATGAAGTCTACGGAATGTTTTGTAAGCTTGACAATTTGTGAGACAAGCAGTGCGGTCAGGAGGATCCGAATGGGAGTGGTCTTCGTGGAGATTTTTATATCTAAATACGATTTGGGGCGGGGGGGGGGGCGTAAACGATGCTGAAGCGCTGTGTTTCCGCAGTTTGGCCTGTTTTTTTTTTTTTTTTGCAGCGTTACAATTTTTGAAATCATTCGATGAAGCATTGTACAGATCTACCGAAAGCAATCTACGGGTTTGGTTTTGTGAAATGATAGGGTATACACACCTCAAGTCGGAATTCTACTAAAGCTATCGTTAGCGAGAAAGGAAGCTCTGAAAATTAAGAATCAATTTTATTCCCACAAAAAAACAATAGAAGTAAATAAACGATGCTTGTTAGCAATTTGAGAATAATTTATTTTCGGGCATCAGGGTTTATTAGATGAAGAAGCAACAAAATAGCATTTGAGTTCAGAGAATCGGCTGATCCTGGAGTGCACAAATTGACATAAAGAGCAGCTCAACATGCAAAAACTATTTAGAGTTAAAAGAAAATCATGAGCCATTCCACTCTGTGAAGGTGGATGACGAGCGAAGCTATTTAGCACACGACACAGACCCGCCCCGAGGAGCCGGAGGAAACTAGACACGCGCGACGGAACCGCCAGCCCGGGAGAGCGGAAGGAAAGGAAACTAGGCACGCAAGCGCTTGGAACGACGACAAAGAGAGGGCGGTGCGAGCGTAGACATGGCCGACGCGGGTCGCACAGCGGAAAATCTTCGAGCAACATTTATTATCTACTTGAGAGTCTACTGATCTTGCAAATGGTGCCTATTGATTACTAATTTACTGAAAATGTTTATCCAAGTGGTGAGACGTGTAAGGTTTTGCATAGAATGAAGCGATTTTGCAACGAATTCGGGACCCGAGTTTTTGTTGACGCACACGAAGAAACCACGGAACCCTAGCCATAAACAGCTTCGCTCTAATACAGTGGACAAGTGTACTCCGTTACCTTAAGCTGAGACTGTTTTAGTGGCAGCTACGTCTTCGTTGGACCAGTCATACGCCTCTCTTTCGCCACGTCATCACGTTCCCGGCCATACCCACGGGAGGAGAGCCGGGTAAGGTGAGAGCGGCTGAATTAGATAAAAAAAAGGCGTAGGGCTAATATTGGTTTATCGGTGGAGATTCTTTTTCTCATAGTAGAAAAGAAGAAGATGACAAGAGGTGACAACTTTTGTGATATCATATGCCCGAAGCATTCAAAGAATATGAAATCGATTTGTCATCTTTCGATTTCATTTTTCTGTTTTAGTTGTAACCCAAACGACATTGCAGTGAAATTTACCTTTCTGTGTTATGACCGTCGTGATATTTGTTAGAATTAAGTATGCAGCATGTGGCGGGATGCGGATAACGTGAAGTGTCCCAGCACAAATGGTATTTGCTCTAAATCCTTAATCTGGGTTCGCCAATACGTGGGTGTTCATCCAATGATCGCAGTCGCTGGCTCGCACGCACTGAGCTTCAGTGCAGACGCGTGCGAATTAATTTTAATAAAATGAAGCGCTTTGACGCATCCAGTGGCCACGAAGTTTATTAGTAAAAAATAAATAAAAGCCTGTTCTGAATAATCTAAGTGTTTTGCAAAACATTTAGATAAGCTTGACCATGCTGACACAAACCAGGGTGCACATAATCTGTCCCGCACAAACCACACACCCTTTTCATATTTTTAATACGTTTTGTGCTATTTAAAAAAGATTTTCTATTATATTTTACACTTCCCTCTCTCTCCCCTATAATGCCCTCTTGCCCTTCCCATCCGCCTTCCTTCTTTTCTCCACCTTCCTCTGACTACCTTCCTTTCCCTCCCCATTTCTTCCTTCCCATCCCTTCCACAATCCCCCTACAATGGTTTTCTCGCTCAAATTTAAAGGTGAAGCTTGAATTGAGTGTAGAAGTCACGTGGCGTCAAGTTACGACGTCCATTTTCCCGCTCTATGTGACGGGGAAACTGGATTATTTTAACACTCGTTCCTGACGTTTCTTTCTTACGGTCCTTCATGACGGTCCATATTGAGTGCTGCGATTTAAGCAAAGGTATATATATATATTTATATTAATGCTATAAACACAGTGTATTTTGTTCGTGTTCAGAGGCCATGTCACGGAAGTGACGTGATAAGCAAGCGTGTCTTCGGAAGAGAGGTAAGGAAGACAACAGAACACATTGTACCTTTCTATGATGTGAGAGGTGCTTTATATGTCAACTCCTTGTGATATGAACTTGATGCTAATTTACTTTTTAAACACGCACAACGAAGCAAACACGAGATAGTACATTGTCGAAAACGTGAACGCGTGACACACTAGATTGAAAGGTTACATGACAATAAAGGTGCTGAACGGAGTAGGATTACGCACATAAAGGCGTGAAATACGCCTGTACGTACCTCTGGCGATGAAAACTACATGGTTGTGTCTTAAATAAGAACATTGCATTTTTTTTTTGCGTTGGGTTATGAATACGTTTGGCATGATTTTGGGCCTGATACAAGATTTATGTGTATAAAAGAAAAAGGCTTCTCCGAACTGTTTCTAAAAATACTTAGCTCACGAAACGCCCGCCTAATGTCATATTAAAGCGGGATTCCAGGACCTTCCACAACATGAGGCCATACCGTGGTGCCTATGGCTTCCGATTAGACCTGCCCGGATCTTTGCAAATTTCATAGTTTCTAAAAATAAGCGAAAACATCAACTTGTAAAGGTGGGCCAGAAAAAGCTTCTCAATCGGCACTTTTGTCCGCTCCGTACTCATGTGCGTGCGTGCGTGAGTGTGTGTGACGTGTGTGTGTGTGTGTGCGAGCGTGTGTGTGTGTGTGTGTGTGTGTGTGTGTGTGTGTGTGTGTGTGTTCGTGTGTGCACATTTATTGGGAACTTCTTTGCACAAACGCGTTCGGCCTCATTAGCACTTTAACCCCAGATAAGCGAATTCTCTCCAAAACCTATGTGGATATCTAACGGACGTTTGCAACGCCTGCGAATTTCGTGACACTATACCTTTTGGAAATTCCCAGGTGAGCCGCTGACTGGGAGTGTTCCAGGCGGTGCTTGTCTACGTTTTGGCTGGCGTAGTTTCAGCTAGTTTTTCTGGTACCGTTCTCTCCACAAAGTTTTCATTCAATATTTATTTCACTTATTCGGTTTGTTGTTCTCGAGTTTCGCGAGGTTTACTCTTTACACTAATAACCGTTTAACACTCGGGTAATGCAAAGTTCAGAAAAAAAAAGAAGCGCGCAACGCCTTACCGCGCCAGATAACAAAATAATGACAAAACATCGGTATTATAAAGCCCCCAAAAAACCTTTTTTTGCTCCAAACAAACACAAGAAAACGTAACACCTTTACCAATAAAAAAAATTGTGCGAACAGAAGCTAAAAGTACACCACTAAAAGGGAGAACGATCGGCCATTTACGCCCACGGTAGCAGGGATTCAGCATTTCACTACGTCAAGCTAAATAACAAATGCCTTATATAGCGTAGGGTACGTCTTATGAACCAACATTGAACGAAGTTGCTTGCCGTCCTACGCTTATTAGATGCTTTAGGTATCTTGACGATCAGGGTTTCTTACAGAATGTCTGCCTTCTGAACATTTCCACAGCGTTACTATTAACATGCCATGTGTACGTCGGCAAACAGCGAATCTGAGAAGCCCATTTCGTAACGATCCAAAACTTTCTATACGCATTGCCGGAAGCATTAGTTAAATCGAATCTATAGGGTCTGATAGAACCAACAAAACCCTGTTTTTCTTTTTTTTAACGCTCATAAGTAAATTACGCTTTGC
This sequence comes from Ixodes ricinus, assembly GCA_037355805.1. Classification (NCBI taxonomy): domain Eukaryota; kingdom Metazoa; phylum Arthropoda; class Arachnida; order Ixodida; family Ixodidae; genus Ixodes; species Ixodes ricinus. Next base: position 41,321 of record JAZHYW010043965.1, on the reverse strand, counting down.
AGAAAGCTCACGCTCTGCGTTAATGTCGCTATTGCGGTGGGCATAGAAAGCGAAATTCCGGGAACCTGACGTTACCTGGTTCAAAAACTGAAATAAAGGCCTCAAGCGCATATGATGCAAGTCCATGGTTTTACGACTATTACGCCTGTTCAACGTGGGCCCACGGACAACATTTTTTATCTTTTTTTGCTTCATTTTTTGATCCAGGTAACGTCACGTTCACCAACGTTCAAATGATGTCACCACCGCCAACCTCATATCAACGTGTAGCTTACGCATTCTGGGATGTGTAATTGATTTAGACAAGTAAAGAAACAAAAACAATAGAAAACAGTTTTTTTTTGGAGCCTGTAGTTTTTAGACGTGGCTTTCAATAAACTCGGCCGTTTCTTATATATTTCTTAATAGCACTCTCTTTACGTACCATTTTCTAAACGCGCAGTGTACGTTTCGCCAATCTGCGCCGTGCACAGACAGGTTAACACACATACACATACACCCGCGTGCCCGTGCAGTACGTATGTATGCCTCCGTGCCTGATAAAAAAATATATGTATATATATATTTTTTATCGTCACACTCTCAAGAAAACATTTCGTGTGTTAGTGCGTGCGCGCGCACCGATGCACGCACGCACGCACGCACGCACGCACGCAGGCATGCACGCACGACCGCACTAACACACGAAACGCTCTTTTACAAATGTCACGATAAAAAAAAATGATCAGGCACGGGAGGTATTTTACCACACTTTGCGTCTACGAAAGTCTCACGGAGCCTTGACGGGCGATAACAAGCGTATACTGCTAAGAGTACGACTAAAAGATGGGAAAAAAAAAGAAAAAAGTTCAATTTCCGAGACAAACTTCCAGAGGAATGCTGCCTCTAAAACTTAATCTTCCCAAAGGGCGACAACAACGGCCATCTTTAAATAGAGCGAAGGACGAAAATACGTTAAAAAACCTTCAAAGCCCTCGATGCTTTACACCCCCCCCCCCCCCCTCTCCCCTTCCCTTTCATACAAGCCAGGCGCACTCTTCTGAGCGTCGATTTTCGGTACTGAGCAGGCTTCGATTCTTTAGAGACCCCTGTTTTGTTTTCTTGTTTTATAGGAGCTGTTTTAGTTGCTTTTAGATGCGCACAAATTTTCGTATATCGATGTTCTTTTTTTAGACTACGACGCATACTGATCTTAATCGATTCAGCCGATATTTTCAATCTTTTTCTTAAAATCTCTGCACATGCACCATTTTTCACTAGACCAGATACTTCCAGTGGTAATGATACATACTTTCCCAATAAGTGAGCGTAGATGGATAGGCAGCAAGAGGCCGATTGTTTATTTCAGACTGATTTATTGAGAGTCGTGAATTTTGTTCTTTAATTTATTATTATTACATTGTTGAAACGGCGACTTATCAAAATAATAATTTTATCGGGCGCTTGTGATATTCTTGACTGATCCAAGCAGGGCCCACCATCCTTATTTCACCAATCAGGCAAATTGCCATGGTCTCCGCCCAGTTCAGTATTCTTATTCTATACTCCTCCAGACACGCAGAGAACAGTGAAAATGCCAGAAAATGCGTTCTCTAATAGTGAATGCATTTCGATTTTATTACAACAACAAGAAAACCTCGTTGATATATGCCCATAAGACAGGATGAATACCGCTGTTTCTTGTGCACAAACATTGTTTCGCCAAGAACATTTATAAAACGCATACTTACAGTTTTGTGTATAGTTCAACGCATCTACATCAATAAAAGCCACCAGTGTCACCTTATTCGGCCACTTAAAAGTATCGGGGATGTTTTTTTTTTTTTAATATTACCTGAACTTCAGACTTCAAAACCAAAACAGATTTGAGAATCTGGTGTCATATATTACATTTCCTAAAAGCTTAAAATGCTAGCGCTTAAACAATAAAAAAAAACGTTTATTCTTATTTTATTGTTTTTTTTACTTCACGAACGCAAACGTTCCAGCAATTAAAGTGGTGCCTGAAGGGGGCTTTAAATCATCCTCGCTCGTACCCGCAAAGTCGTGTTTGCGCTTGTCATTCATCAATATAATGTTCGTCGTCTTAGTTGTTTTATTTGCGAATATTGATAACTACTTTCTGAAAAAAAAAAAAAAACTTTTGAGCGAAAATAATAATTTTGATCTTTCAACCGGATTCGTCGTCTATACGAAGCTCCATGGATAAATATTTTCGTGATTGCGTGACTAAAACAAAAGTAAAAAGAGAAAAGCCATCGAGGAAACAGTAATTAATGGTGGATTCTTCGAATGATTTCCCGGCGGCACTCTTTCTCGAGTGACGTGGAGGGCGTTGTAAATCACTGCTAACGACGAGTCATTCATCAATTTGAAGAAAAGACGCTCCGTACACAGATGTCGGAAGAGCGTCTTGAGAAATACGCAGGCGCAGCTTGGTTCTGCCGTCCAGATTTCACAGTAATTTTCAGTTAACATGCGATATCACATGCTTACAATTGTTTTTTAAATACTAATATGTGAAAGTAAAACATGATGAATTGCTTTTTTACTATAGTTTATACAAAGCACTAGTGTTTCAAGTTTTATATATCCCCATGAAAAGAGCACCTTTGTTTTTCCTTCGTTCAAATATGTTTATATATGTTTTAAATACCTGAGGCCAGGATGACGCCAGTAAATACGGCAAAGCCTAGCATGATGTTTTGGAGTTTGTAGATTTTTCTATGCGAAAAAAAAATATTTGGCCATCACACAATTTTTGTTTTAGGTTTCTGCATATTACTTCAAGAGGAAAGTTTATTATATTACTACATGAGGTTAGTGCAGTGGAAAGCTTATTGCAAGAAAAAGGAATGTTTCTCTGATAGGAACGACTGATAGTACGTCTAACTTTTGCCAATATTTAAGGGGCGTTCCTCGTTATAGGCTCCTAACAAAATGAAAGAACTACATCTTTAACCTAGTGCTTAGTCCAAGATTGGCTCCATGCAGTTTGGTACAAACTCACCCTGATACATCTTGGCGATACGGCAGATACTAGATTATATAGTCCTGCCACACTGGTAAAATGTAATGTCAGTTCAATCGACCGACATTTGCCGATCGGCGAATAAGTTCGCGGTCCTGGCCTATGATCGTCGCGCATGCAACCGCGCTACACCAGGAATGGCGTGCACTGATTGGCCGATCAGACATCAGTCGATGGAACTGACATTACAATTTACTGCATTTTAACTGCACTTTGACCCAAAAATAGATTAGATGTAAAACTTGATTAAAAATCTGCGGTGGGATGAAATCAAACGTTATTTCTTCTGATGATATTGCAATTAAATGCAAAGGTGCGGACTACCTGTGTTTGGAGATTTGTGTTTGTCCTTTGTCCCCCTTGTTCCCTTTCTCCCGAGATTATTTTCGTCGTTCATTCCTCACATGTTTAAAAATGGGAGCCAAATCGTCTGTAAGTTTATTGAGAGCTCACCTTCAGGCGCATTGGATTTCACTTAAAGATGCTGTTATGTAGTTTGGGAATGTGAGAAGACAGATTTTTTACTGTACGTAAGGACGATCTCTATTTGAAATTGACATAATTTATCCTCTGCATTTATAAAAGTGAGCAATTTATTTTGTGTCTTATTGTGATAATTGATCGAGTCAGGGGCGTCCACATGGATTTGAAAATTTGGCGGTCTCAGTCAGCCAGGTCTTTTTTTATTTAATTTCACACTGTAAATCTAGTTTAAGGTATTTCCAATATATGTAACGCTCATAGAAAAGAAAATGGTCGACTTCAACTCGTGTTCACTGTAAATAATGCTCTCTACGCGACGGGTTTCTGACGTCGCTGGAATACCTCTCAGTGATGGAGCATTGAAGGTACTACCAAGAAACAATGTTCATCAATAACTCTTGTGTCGAGGGCACCGAGTAGATTTTTCTATTGTCAGTAAAAGAAGCAAGAAAAGCAAGAAAAAATTGAACGAAAGAAGAAAGCTCGCTGCGGGGGCTCGCATTATTGAGCAAGGTGTCGGCCTAGCACGAGGGTCATAAGATTAGATCGGAATCCAAGAGGTGACACAACGAAGACTGTGACAAAGCGGTGACCGAGGCTGGAGCAGGCATTAACAAACGAAAGTTATACTGACTCTAACACCGGGAAACCGACACTGGTAGCTAATAGGAAGACGATGAAAAGCCTTCGATCAAGCTTTGTCCGAGGACCTTATTGTAACGCCTGTTGTAATCACACGTCGGATCTGAAAAGCGGTTTATGTTCAAGAGGTGAAGTATATGATTTTTAAGCTGTCGATTAACTTTACGATGCACGTGTCGCATCTTTGTACAAAATATTACATTTTCAACATTCTTTGATGAAACATAACTTGGGAGAATGATTACGTCGTAAAACATTAATTTCCATTCGAGTGTTCGCTTTCTGTGTAATCTAAACAATCCGCACCAACTGCAATGATTATGTTTAGCATGCACCTTTCCAGAACCTGGCTTTGGAAATCCAAGATACGTGTTGACAATAAATACCACAAGGACCGCGTCTACGATTTTTATGTAGCTAGGTAGAAGATAACGCCCTTACGGGTATCAGCTGATAAGCTATCTATCTTTCTGATACAATATTTTTGGTGTGTGAAAGATTGGCGCCATTCCGCCAGGTTGTTCTGCACGTAAATCAGCTAAGAAAACTGATGAACGCGCCTACAGCATGAAGCGCTTTCACCCCTGGGCTAAGCTACATTGGCCGTACGTTTTTTTTTAATATTTTTAATTGAAATCTTGGTTGTTATAACTAGAAGTAGAACTTTATCTATGGAGTTGCAATTCAATTCATGCCACTTGCGAAAAACTAAATCAAATGCGAAGTATTTCGTCTGCAACGCTGATACATTTGTCTACCACGGAAAGCAAACCGTGCACATGGGAAGGGAGGTGTTCTAATAAGCGAATGAAAGCGCGCATGCATCTAGGGAAGCAAGCTTTTCGCCTAATGTGCCAAATAAGGCAAACAAAACTGGACGTCCCTAGTGCCTGGGCCTGATGGATGAGACGACCACAGCTTCCGCTGCGCGACGTAAATTGCCGCAGGATGTCGGCTTCCTTCTGGCTCGGGTGGAAAGGGGGAAAAGCGGTGAAGGGAAGGGAAAGGATATAAGGAAACCGAGAAAGTGACCGCCATGTGGCATTTTGTGCAGAGCCTGCGTTTCGAAGAAGGTAGTGTTGAAAGGGTTTAAGGGTCTACCTTAATACTGTTTTATATATTCATGTGTTTTGAGTTGAAAATAGCGGTCAGGTGGCGCAAGCTGCCGTCCAATCGGTACGCTTGGCTTCAGCCGTCATGCATGCATCTTATTCATTCATACACCCCTGAGAGATATGGCTGGAAACACGTTTGGGAAAGCTGCTTTTGCACAAATAACTGCGTATGAGGCGGTTAATTGTTTCTCGTCTCAGCGATAATAGTAAGGCAAAGCCAGATCTTTGCCGCGTGGGCGTCTGCGTCATAACTGTTCGCCCGATAGCAGCTTTAATAATATTTGAAACGCGATAGCAGTTCCTTCAGTCACCACCCCGATAATGCTCAGTTTTGTCACGTCGAAATGCACGCGCATGTGCGGAAGCGTTTGGTACGCGTACCGGAATATAATTTTGAATGTCTGATGGTGCGTTTACGCTTGCGAATTCGCGGAGGGATTGGTGCCGGCTGACCAGCGGATTTTGGAGCCGGGTGGCCGAGATCCGCTCGTAGCTTGCGGAAAATCTGGATCGGTCGGGGACCCATGTCCGGATTTTCTGCCATCTAGGAGTCGGTTTCCGTCATCCGGCTTCAAAATCCGCTCGCCGCCAGCGCGGATCCGTCCTCGAATCCGCAAGTGTAAACGCTCCGTAAAAGTTATTTTTTTGCAGGCAGTGGACACGCCTACACTGGAATGATGAAGAAAATAACGATGCTAAGTATCACGAATATTAAGTTATATTTTAAAATTCGAACTCTTAAATACACTATGTAAATCTGATGCGACGCAAACACTTGATTTCATAAATGTACTCTGAATTGTCTTCGATTGTTTACTGGACTGCGAGGCGCTTTGAACACCAATATATAATTTATTTTCCTCCAATCAGCTCAGCCAATGAGATTGTCAACTGACACATGCGCAACATCTTTTAAGAGTATAGACTGTGACAGGCTAGAAATGCAGCGACGTACGCCCCTCAAAACATTTAATAGGATTTTACCACCCAATCAGTTACAAATTGTTTTAAGCACGAACTACGAGCAACATCTCACCATGCACCAAGATGCATCGAGGGGGTTTGCCACGCCGACTCTTCCCAAAGTTTTCTGCCATTTATCGCAATCTTTACAAACCTAGACGATCGAAAAGTGTTCTAGCGCACCTCATTTCCTCTTCTCTCGACGCACGCCACTCTTTTCTTCGGAAATGATGTTACCCTAACACAAAAACACAAAAACCCGATTTTTTTCTCTCGTCGACTTGTAATGGGAGTGAGTGCATATTCTAGCGTTGCCCAATCTGGGCCGTAAATAATCGCATCAATCTTCCTTCGTATATATTTTATATCGTTTTGTCTTGCGAAACGAAATAATTTTGTTTTGTTTGGATAAACAGTGATAGAGTTTGCAGGTTTGAACACAATATTAACGAAATTGTCATTAAACATTCTTTTTATGCGTAGATTTTTGTGTAAGTGTAGGTCGGTGGGGAGATATTTTTATAAACTCATGCAGCGTGAACAATGTAAATGTATAGCACGGGACGTTGTTCAGATTATGACGAATGCCTTCTGCTTTTGTGTACATATAATACTGTCCAATGGCGAATTACCTTCGTACTGTATCTTTTTGCAATTTCTTTGTGGCGTTTCTTTTTATCGTTATTGATATGGCTGCAGTAACTAACATTGTGCAATTTCTACATTGTACGTAACTTAAGCACCTTTCACGTGAGCATAACGTATTCGCTCGCGCACCAGTCACCTAGCTGTGTTTGATGATGTGTGTTTGTCCTTTGTCCCTCTTGTTCCCCTTCTCCAGGGATTATTTTCGTCATTCTTGTCGAGCTTGCTTGCACCTTTGCATTTAATTGCATTATAAGTAAGGTAATTGGTTTTATATTCTACCATTAGAAAGATACTGCACCCATACTCTATATATAACAACATTTAATAAAACGAACGGTCCATCATCTACTCAGGTTTTAGGAGCTAACATTGTAGTGATGCGTCAGTGTGAAGCAGACCTCTATATTCTTAAAAAGGTGCAAGTTTGATTTACAAATTTTGTCTAGAGATACTTTTTGTTTTGCCGTCAGTCGCACGCTAGCTTTGTTCAAAGATTTTGTAATGTTGTAGGGCGTTGAAAATTTCTCTTCAGATGGAGATCTTTTCGCGAAACAGTAACACGATGTCATCCCAAAAATGCAAGCTTTTTTTGTTTTTTACGTAAAGTTTTTAATAACGAACAAGCTGATCTCGAAAAGCTTGATACGACAAAGGAAGTAACTGGCACGCAGCTTGAACACGAGTCCTCCAGAGTTTCGCGAGAGTTTCTCCATCACACCGGAGTAGCTAAAATTTTCCGGTTTAGTTAACAGGACATCCAGATTCCAGATCCCTAAACATCCAGATGTAAAAAAAAAAAATCCGCTACAGGGGTTTGTACGAACGGACGCAAGGGGGAGCAAAACTTCCGGAATTACCACCCAAAACGTGTGAATGGAATGTTGGGACGCGGATACGAGCGCGTGATTTGACTAATGATTCTTGAGACGCGTACAAATGACTGGGCTCGGACGTCTCGTGAGCGCCTCGCTGAACAAACGACTGTTGCGGCGAATGAATTTACGCGAGTTTAGAGCACACGCAGAGCTACACGTGAAAGAGTCGCTCTCCTTCTTCTAATGGAGTAAAAACTCTCACTTAAACAATACAACTTTTTTGCATAATTTTGCTGATCGAATTCATGTATACTAGATAAAAATGAAAAAAAAACAACCTAGCAGCTGTATTTTAATATATTGACTAAAGGGTCATAGGAAGAATTGAATGGTTAGAAAGCAATACATTTTCGGGACATTGTTTTAACTTTTTCATTGGCACACTGAATAATCCCGTGACGTCACGGTGCCTACTCACGCTGCAACTGGCCGCCAGGTCACTTCGCACAGTGTCACGTGGCTCGACGTCCGGAGACGCAAGTTCTCCTGACGCCCCTCGTAGGCCACGGACGAACATCTGAATTAGCCTTCCTCTAAGATGCGATTGTGCGCTAAGAAAATATTTCAGATCACTTACGAAACCAGGTAAGAGGCCCCTAGTTTTATTCCGCGCAGTGACTTGGTGCACTACTAACATTTCATATCCTTCTGAAGAAAGGAGCCCAAACTTGATGAAGTCCAGGGAGACAATGTAACAATATTTCGCTTATACAACGCAGTAGTGATAGTAAGACATGCGTATTATGCAAAAAAGCAGACAAAAAGAGACAAAGAAAAGAGGGGGGGGGGAGCATTTTACATTGCGAAGGCGCTAGTTTTTGCGTTTTGGTGCAGTGGTGGAGGGGTGGATACTTTTAAAAGAGTTTCCTTTTATCATTATTTTCCCAGAGTGCACGGAATGCACCGTTTTAGGGGAGAAAGCTGTTTTGCAAACAGATGCGATTTCAGACTTCCGGTTCCGGTTTCCAGCGGTGGTTTCCCAACTCCCGCTTCGTAACGAGGCTTAATGAGGCGATTTTTGCCCAAAATAAACCTCCGCTGAGCGAACGTTTCCTATAGCGGACTGAAGGGAGGAGAACTGATGAGAACACGACTCGCGGACTATGGTTTTTGTTTTTGAATATTGACATTATGATTACATCAACAACGAACGCTTAACATTCAAAGAATAAAATTATATACGAAGCGTTAGACATTTTCCTCCCTCTCTTCCTTCTCTCCTTCGGACACACGCTACCGCCGTTTTAATGTTTTTTTTATCCGTGGTTGAAAGGCTGCCTTGTAACTCAGGCTTCCAGCAAGCCTGAGCAAGACCTAGTGAAGTTTCTCTGTCTGACGTTAAAATTTTGTCCGAACATTATTGGAAAGGTGTAATGTCATAAATGCGATGTCTGTGCCGCAAAGAATGGGAATCAGAACTTATTCATGTCTATCCTCGTCCCTTTCTGTTTGTTTAGTTTTTAATACATTAGTAAGTACGTCAGCAGGCTCGTCCAACTTTCTCAAAAATCATGTTTTGCGCATGGGTCATACGCTGCAACAAGTAGGTCTTGAGATATTTTGATTGTTAGAAAAGAAATTTTTTTTTTGTGAGTTTGCGACGTTTTAATGAAATAGCAGAGTACTGATCTCAAGTGCAAATACACATATTCTGATCCACCAAGAGGAGTACTCTGTATAACTCGGATGCAACAAATATACACACAGCAACAGTATTTCTTTATGTATGCATCGAAAAATCTCATCCCCAATTGTTACGGATACCGAAGCAAAAGTGCGATTACGTCGCTTCTTGTGGCCAAAGATGTTTGTTCTAGTTCTAGTTCCCACAAGGAAGGACAAAGTATCTTGATTTGTTCCGTATGTTAATTTTCTTTTAGAATAAAACAAAATATAGTAGTTGATTCAGCATTTCGTTCACCAAAGTTTGAAGAATATTTTATATTCTTCAAACTCTTCTTCGTTCACCAAAGTTTTGAAGAATATTTTATATTTTCTAGCGCATTATAAAGCTTTACTAGATTTACAATTTCTTTTTCTCGCATGAACGTTTTTTTTATAACTCTGCTTATAAAAATGTTACGCCGTTAGGCTCGCGTAGTTATGATAGTTATAATTAAACCTGCCATGCGAAAGGAAATCTGAATTTCTGCATATTTTCCTTTGCTCTGCGTCTCTTTTTAACTAGTGTAGGTTACGTTATTTAGGCAAAAATGTCAACGATGGGCAAGACATTTTGTACTTTTTCCACGAGATGGCAATTTTCACATCAAATTCACAAGATAAACTGTTTGATATTTTTAGCTGCATCATTCAGGCTAAATTACAAACTAAAGAAAGCTTTTTTTAACGTCTGATGGCAATTTTGTGGAATATACTATGTGATCGCGTACATACATATAGTCATAGGTGTTGATAATCTTATATCACTCCGCCAATCATATAAGATTATGGCATCAGATAAAAAGAAGGCCGCCCTACGAATCACAAAGCAATATGCGTAAATATAATAAGCAAAAAACTTTTTTTTTTTAAGCTTTCGGTTACCATAGTTCTTTCGCACTCGGCGCGCAAGTTGTTGTGCTCCTTGCAGCACGTCGTGCATTTGTTCACTCACAAAATATGTCCGCGTAATATTCTTTCCTTCCTCTCAACCAATTACGGAACACGCTCGATTGCCTGCTCATCCTATAGTGCTTCATCCCAATATCTTGTTTCTGTCAGAAGAGTTGGGATCATAATTGAACACAAAGGGAATGGCAAAGGCTTCCGCACAGTTTGCCTGCCTTATAACAAATGAACTATCCCTACTCTTGTTTCCCGTTACAAGTTGCCCTAGCAAGCTTTCACCATTTAGGCCTCACTAATTTAGTTGGTTTTCCCGAAACAACCACAATAACAAAAAAGAAAATCTTAATCCGATTTGGTTCTTTTTTACTACTTGCGATAATCCCGGATATAACCTGAAGACAGCATTCAAAAGCAACCAGTTACTATGACTACAGCAAGCCAAAAACACAGACGAATATCTAGCCCAGGGTCGTGTGCGCCGGGGTGGAAAAGGGGGGTGGGGGTGGAGGGGCGTGGTCTTTGTTCCTGTCAATCACCTCCTGAGCACCACCGAGAGAAAAAACCAACAAGCAAGAAAAAGAACGCAAGAAAATAATTGCATAAAACATGAAGCATCTCTCACGTGACCGCCAGGACGACCCCGTACGTTTGGAAGAGTGTCATGTGATTGGACAGCGGGGAGGCCGGAAGTGCGCGCGGAGGGATCTAACTGAGACAACTTCCGGTTCCTTCGGGATGTTGGGGCCCCATCCGGAAATCAATCTAATTAAAGGTGTATCCCGTTGCAGTGCGCCGACGCGACGGAGCCCGTGGATGACTCACACGGAGCTCGCGGCGTTAGGCTTAGCGGAGGGGTTCCGCTTTGATGCCTGTGGCGCTGCGGGCGGTTGGGATGCCTTATCTCGAAGCAGGAAACATAAAGAGCTAGGCTTCAATTCGTACGCGAAGCGGTCAATAGATGTTTACCGAGTCTTGGACGAATTGGGATGATGCTGTCTGACGGATTTTGTTACCTATTCCACCATGTATGTGCAGAGAAAGCTGTACCGTAGTGATAATGTGAAATTTTTATTAGCTTCCTTGACTATAGGAAGTTCGTGCGTCAGGTGGTTATTCAGGAAAAGCATTATAGTAGAATGAAATAATTGCTTTGCTTTACTGCTCGCTAAGTGGATTCTTTAGTGCTTGGAGATTGCTACATTTCATTTTTTTTTCGCGCTTAAACCTGCATTTTGTGACACTTTCACTTGGTCTGGAAATAACTTCCATTACTTACACAATACTGAACGAAAGGTTTTCACGTATATTTATATCAATACAGCAGTATAATTGCTCAAAACACCCTCTTCTTGATCACTATACTTTACTTTCAAAATTGCGATGCAGCTAAATGACTGTAAAAAAAATAATTTTAGGGGCATTTTTTAAATATATTTTTAAGGAGCTTCTTTGTCACGACGGGCTGTATCTATCACAATTCGTTGAACTCTATAAGCTCACACTAAGTAAATGTTCGTGTCTACCTCCTGAATCAGTAATTTGTGATCTCAACGAAGATACGTTGCTTTTTTTTACTATAGTTCCCAACTTGAGCTTTTAGGGAAATCTAAACTCCGCAGCGTGTGCACCGCGCTCTTCGCTACCGCAAATTAACTTTTTTTTTTAGTGGTTTAATTAATTTAAGAGTATACCCATCTAAAGGCAGAGCTGTGTCGGCTCCGTGTAAAAAAGTGTTGTTAAGATTTCGACCCAACACCTTGCTGTTGTTGTTCTAGGGGAGAGACAGCGGCTCTGATCATGAAAACCGATGCTATGCCCAACAATGATATTTTGTCCTCAATGTTTATCCCACTATAAAATCTCGCGTCGTTCAGCGTCCTACGTACATGTAACAAGAATGCATTAGACCGTTAAGACTGTAGCCGTTTGCAGCCAATTGGGGATTGTGTGGATATTTATGCAACGTGTAGTTGGTCAGCCATTTCAAAGTTGCGACGAGTCACTCGCTGTAGATGAGCAATTTAGCCAGTGCAGTACAACCGCGAGCCTGGGGTCTTTAACGTGCACCACGCAGTAGTGATACGACGACCGCACGCCGGTGCGATGCTCATCCAGATCGAAACGGGCAGGGGTGGGGGTCGAACCCAGGATCCCTGGGTTCTGCAGCGTGAGCTTTCGCTCCACGTGCTCCGAGCTGGTGTACGCTAGCCCATACGGCCACCGAGCCTCCATTCGCGGCCAAAGAGACGCAGGCATCACCATTTTTCTTTCTTTGTGCATGGTTCCTTGGTGGTGTCACTTCCTGATGCCGGAGGCTTATTGCCTGCGGAAAAAAATATACAACATCCCCGGGACTGCTCAATCCCTGCGTTTTTTTTAAAGTTCTGTCAGTTAATATAATCTATAATTTAGTATCGGAATCCCCCTTCTTTCCAAACACTACACGATCAGTATATGTTTATTTTATACTCCTTTGCATCTTATATATATATATAAAAAAAGTTCTTGCAAAAGCAGGTCTTTCTCCTTTTTTTAAAAAAATTTATGCTAACATTAGAGCTCTTACGGTTAGCTATCGTTTAACAAATCAGGCCCAAAAGTGCGTCCTTAAATAAATCTTATAGACCGTTGTTTGGGCGAAGTTGGATCCTTTAACTTTCAGACTCGAAGTGTGAGTTCTTCGCAAGCGACCTAAAAAACCATCTCGCACTTGAAAAAATCAAAAACGAAAAGACATTATATACGCGACTTGCACGTGACGGCGAGGCATCACGCTCGCGGTTATTCCATCTTGCTCTTGCATGGAAAAAAATGAAAGCCGTTTACAACTCCCTGTAGCACCGAATTAGAGCGCAGCTCTTGAGGAGGAGGAGGGGAAGGTACGGAGAGGAGGCTATGCCCCTCCTCTCCTGCTCGCCTTCCATTTAGGGGAAATTTTTCCACTAGATTTAGCGGGGAAATTTTTCTGCTAGATTTAGCGGGGAAAATTTTCCGCTGAATGTAGCGGGGAACTTTTTTCGCTAGATTTAGCGAAGAAATTTTTCTGCAAGATTTAGCGGGGAAAACTTTTTCCGCTAGATTTAGCGGGGAAATTTTTCCGCTAGATTTGGCGGGGAAAATTTTCCGCTAAATTTAGCAGGGAAATTTCGCCATAATACACCGCGCGCTTACGCCGATGGCGATGGCGATGGCGATGGCGATGGCGATGGCGACGGCTACGGCGACGGCGGAGCCGTTCAAGCCGGAAACGGGCGCCTAAGAGCTGCGCTCTAAAACCACACTCCATGGTGCCAAATATATGCCGCGTAAGGAACCCGTTTAGCAGCAATGCCACCTCAAAGGACGCTGGTGTGACGTGTGTACGTATAGCCTTTTATATACTGACAAAGCCTGGCAGATCGCCACGAGAAGCGGCCGCCGAAATGGAAGAGGTGGAGCGGCAGACAACGGATGAGAGGAGAGCCACGTGACTGGCGCCGCGCTCCGGCGAGACGCCGAAACACACTTCTCCCGAGCGAACAAGTGTGTTTCGGGGCCTCGCCGCTGCAAAAGCTGTGCGCTGACGTCCAGGTTCCCCGAGAAATGGCTCTTTGATGCTCCGTGCTACCAGATCCTCGCGCTCCAAATCTGCGACCGGGCACTCTAAGGCTCCGTCGTCGAACTGCCAGGCTTTGTGAGTATAGACGAGGCTATGGTGTAAGCCATGCATTCGCGCGCCTCATGACCGCCTACTGATCTTTCTTTCTTCATAAAACGCGTGCGCCTGGCGTATCCAGAAGACCTGCAAACCGCAGCGATTCCATCAGGCCGTCTCCGCCTGAAGCAACGATCGCCTCCAAAATACCTCAAAAAGCAGCGACGAACCTCCCCTCCCCTCCCCCTTTCCCGTTTCCCGGATTGCCGGAAATTATTCGCTGCGAACTGTGTAAGCTTCCCCGCCGGATGTCGGGGAATGTTCAATAACCGTGAAACGGCTCCTGATTCGTACACGGGGAGAGAGAGAGAGAGAGGGGGAGGGGGGAGAGAAAGCGGATTGGTAGGCAGGAGAAGAAACGAGGAAAATGGTTGCAAAGGAGGAGGAGGAGGGTACGGTGATCGAGCGTAATTATGACGCTTTAATTAAAGGGCCATATACGCGCGCGCGCTTGGTGCCACTAGAACGCATGACTCGGCGCGATCGTTTCAAAGAAACGAGGTCTGTTGTTTTTGAGGGCGCGTTCAGTGTGCGCGCTTTCGCGAATGGATTGAAATCGGTATTATTGCTGGTCATTGGTGTACAACGAACGTTACACGTTCAGCGCGTTATTGGGGGGGGGGGGCAAGTTCGCTGTTTGAATGAAAGCGGTGGGGCCTTGCTTGTTTCGCTCGACGGAAAACTGCCGAAAGATTTCCGGGTTTCGGATTACGGTACGGTGCTTATAGGAGGTACTGCAATTAAAATGTTTGCCAAGCAGCCGTCTTTTCAGCTAGGTGTATATTATGCGAGTTTGGGGATGATATAACTAGCCAGGTTTATTAGAAATACTGCATATAAACGATGGAAAATCAGTTTTTTTCTAGCTAGAACAAGCATCGTTGTGTTCCTACTAAGCATTCACCTTAAGTTGGTTACGCAATGGGTAATGGTAAAATTAGTGTGGCCCTTATTGCCGCCCATTAAAAAAAACTGCTTGATTTATATTATTCGCTTTGCGTTAGAGAACCTAGAATTTATATGTTGAGGTTGTAATGCGTACAAAGGGCGACACAGGTTTCGCCCGAACACGCGATCTTTAGTTTTTTCCGTCTTCCTCTCAAAACATAAAATCATTCATAAAAAAAAGAAATGGCTGTAGGGTAGTAGGTTTGCGCACGGGGAAATACAACGTAGATTGGATTGAAAAATTTGGTGTTAGACATGGTACTGTATCACTGAAAAGCCCACAGCGTGCAAAAGGAATTAGTTGAATTACGTGAACGCTAATCAGCGAAAATCTTATCAGACTCCACAACTACTTCATCCAAAACTGGTTAACCGCCCCATTTTCTGCCGGCACTTCACGGTCAACTGTGACACAACTCCCGCCAGCGTCAGGGCCGTTTCGTCCGACGTCAATTTTTGACGCTCGTCTGCCAAAAAAATCAACCGAGAAGAAAGACGACCGAACCGACACGCCTCTTTTTCTTATGTTATCCTTTAGGCTAGTTCTGCGCCCATAAGGCCATCGTAAACCAGCGACATCACCCCACCTTCAACCAATGAGGACGGGGTACTCAAAAGACACTTCGCGTATCCTCTCTTTTTTTTCTTTTTTCGGACAAGGCTTCTAGACACCCTGAGGGCTGTTTTAAGCCTGTTACGTCACCCAATCGACAACCGAAGCGGTATAGGAGGACTCAAAAAGGCACTCCCCTTCGCTACCAAACCCCCCTTCGATATTGCCTTTTCCAAGCCCTCGAGGCCGTTTTAAGCGTCTGACGTCATTCCGACGTCCGGACAGCCTAACTCAAAAGAAGACCCTTCGTGTAAGTTCTGAAGAGGACATAGTAGCCTGGTATCGACTCTTCTACAAGGACTGCGCGCATGGCCAACTCGACGACCGAGTTTCTTTTTTTAATTTTATTTTATTCTTCGAAAAAAGAGGCAAGGATGCGAGTGAAAGAGGATAGCGGCGTCTCTTTGGATGTCAGCCCTAGCCGACGGCCACTCGACGATGCTGCTGCAAGAGGCAAGAGCGTTCGTGGAGTCTACGAAGAAGTCCTCCACGCTCGCATGAAGCGACGAGGCACTTCACGGTGCAGGCTGCTTCTACAGCGACCGACGGCGGAATGCCGGAAACACAGGCTCGGGTGGGGGCTCAAGTGTCGTTCCCTGTTTGTTGCGAGTCGGTGGGCAAGCTCGCGCGTCTGGCAAACTTTGTCTGTATAGGCATCGAGCGGCTGCCAAAGTCCTTTACGATGGAAGGCGCCGGGAGGGGAGATCATTTGCGTTTTGCTGCAGGACGACGGCGTTGTCTCTCGGAGAAAAGCAGCTCGTCGAAGGACGAAAATCAGATGGGTATTTCGTGAAAACGTGCAGCGCGGATAAAAAATATTATTTTTTGCGTTTTGTTTTTGTCGTAATTGTTTAGTATTCGCGTTTATGTATCACCATTGTAACTAACGGCCTAAATGACGCGGGGAGTGACGATTTGTCGGTCTCTATCGCACTGCGTGGTGTATGTAACGCAAAATATCTAGCGTTTGTACTTCGCTGGGAAGATGTGTCATCTCAACGGATACATATTGAACGCCCCTTGGGTGAAGATAAACTCCCTGCCGTCTAAACTTCCTTGAACGATATAGTTTTGCTAAATGATTATTTACGAAGTATCTTGCTTTATGAAAAAGTAAAGAAAAGAAGAAAGAGCTTGTTAAGGTTAGGGCTCGGCCGGATACTTCAGAAAGCATTTAGGGTGCAAAAACGGCGATACGCGCATTCTTAGGCCAAAGTTGAAATACTGAGATACCTTTGTAGTTTATGCGCAAGTATCCCCGAGGTACTTGTGCAGGAACGGCAAAAACGTGTCTGTCCCCAAATACAAATGCAGATACACACACACACATATATATATATATATATATATATATATATATATATATATATATATATATATATATATATATATATATATATATATAGGGTGGTCCAAGTCACCAGGCTTGATCTAAAATGGACCGTAAAAATCGACGCCTGCACGTAGCAATCTAAACTTTTCGTCAAAGGTGTATTTCAGAGGTCGGTTTTTTCTTGTAAAATTACAAAGCGTAGCTCTCTTTCTGTAAAAAAATAAGGCCAAGAAACTTTCCAGGGTCTACGGCGGGCAGCGACGCAGACGACAGGGGTCCAGTAGCCGGGTGTGTTTGGCGTTCGTATTGATAGATGGCGCTACCTCCTTATCGCGACGGCTCGCGACCACCGTGGTTTATTAAAATGAACATAATCTTTTTGAAATGTACCTTCGGTTAAAAAATAAATGCGGACAATAAAAGCAAAACTTAAAGTAAGAAAACGCGTCTGCATAACGGCGGCGCTTTTGCTGCCAACGGATTTCGTCTGCGTGTCGTCTGCTTTCTTTCGCTGGTTGGCTGCACCTTCGAGACGCTGCTCCCGACGCCATCTATGAATACGAACGCCAAACGCACCCCGCTACTGGACTTGGTCGTCTGGGTCGCCGCCCGCCGTAGACCCTGGCAAGTTTCTTGGCCCTATTTTTTACTAAAAGAGAACTACGCTTTGTAATTTTACAAGAAAAACCGACCTGTGAAATACACCTTTGACGAAAAGTTTAAATGGCTACGTGCAGACGTCAATTTTTACGGTCCATTTTAGATCGAGCCTGGTGGACTTGAACCACCATATACAGGGTGTTTCAGAGAACTCAGGCCAAATCGTTCCTGCGAAAACTACTCATCGCAACGAAAAAAGGCTTGTGTCGTTTTGGTCCTGGGCCAGGGGCCCATTTAGGAAAATTATTAAAGTCCGAGATAATTAAGTTGTTAATTATTTTTGCGTAATTAACTTTTTAATATTGTGTTTAAGGGCATAGTTTCAATTAGAAAATTGCTCAGCATCGTCGAAAAACACTAAAGCAACAAATTGCAGAACGATAGAAGGCACGCGAAGTATTTTACGGCTTTCTGAAAAACCGCACAAATTCGACGGGTTTTTAAGTTTCGGTTTGCTATCGGAGCGCATCTCGGCCCCGGCGGCACCGCGCCCCGTGGAGAGATAGTGCAACCAACCTCTGCTGCGCTGTCATCGCGCGACGCAGCAGAGGCTGGTTGCTCTATTTCTCCACGGGGCGCGGTGCCGTCGGGGCCAAGATGCGCTCCGATAGGAAACCGAAACTTAAAACCCGTCAAATTTGTTCAGTTTTTCAGAAAGCCGTAAATGCTTCGCGTGCCTTCTATCGTTCTGCAATTTGTTGATTTAGTGTTTTTCGACGATGCTGAGCAATTTTCTAGTTGAAACCATGCCCTTAAATACATATATAAAAGTTAATTACGTAAAATAATTAACAACTTAATTATCCCACCCTTAATAATTTTTCTAAATGGGACCCTGGCCCAGATTAAAACGACAGCTTTTTTCCGTTGCGATGAGTAGTTTTCGCAGGAGTGATCTGACCTGAGTTTCTGGAGACAGCCTATTGTATATATATATATATATATATATATATATATATATATATATATATATATATATATATATATATATATATATATATATATATATATATATATATATATATGTATATAAACGAACATTAGCAGATGAATGAACCGTAATTAATCCAATGAATCAAAGAACTAAAGTTTGTCAAGAACCTTACAGAAAGCCGAAAAAAAAATATATATATATATATATATATATATATATATATATATATATATATATATATATATATATATATATATATATATGCGCCCGCGCGCCGCTGGCATTGACTGCAGAGTTCCGCCTCTCGTGGCGTTGCGGGACGGAAGAAACGATCTAGGATAACTCCCTAATCTGCCCCGAACGGTGTTACGGGCGCGTTCCGAATATTTCATCGAACGCGCGTTTCATCGAATAAGCGGACATTTCGTCAAACGCCGTTCAAACTAATCTCCTGGTGTTGTTTCATTGAATATCGCTTTGTAAATCTAGGAGGATGACAGTGCTTCCTGGATGATTTACTCTCGCTTGTGAAATTGTTTTGACACTCCGGTCGCATCACCAGAAATAGCTAGAATTGCTATCCTGGTCATTTTTCTATCGACATTTTGTTTACTGAATAACAGAAGGTAACCAAACAACAAAACTTCAGTGGGTATGCGACTAGCCGTTTCTGCTAAGATAAAAGGTTGTTGTTCATCGCTAACTTCTCTTTATGTTTTTTTTAATTTGTTTACACATTACAAAAGCGAATTTAAACAAAAACTGAAACGGTTCTGTATTTGAGGAAAAAGAAAGAACACTTAAACCGTCTTCATTTGATCTCCAGGATCACGAATATCAAATTTATATTTCAGTTTGATGCACCAAGTAGCCAAAACATCACTTTGAATGAATTGCTGGGGAATCGGATTGGGGAATAGGTGGCCGAGTGGGCTAAAGCGCATACCCAGCTCGAACCCACGTGGAGCGAAAGCTCGCGCTGCAGAACCCAGGGATCTTGGGCTCGAGCCCCACCCCTGCCCGTTTCGATCTGGATGAGCATCGTACCGGCGTGCGGTCGTGTATCACTACTGCGTGAGCACGTTAAAGACCCCAGGTTAGCAGTCGTACTGCACTGGCAAAATTGCTCATCTACAGTGTAAACCAGTGTCGCCCCATCCTGGCAGACCAACCTTACGCTGTATAAACGCTAAACGTCCAATTTGACTTTTGATTTGACTTTGCTGAAGCCCCTCCTTCCCGGCGGGTTCGGACGGAGGAGATAATTGTGACAAATTATACAGACGTCTCAACATTTCGGCGCCTTCGGCAAGCCTTACCTGAGTAGTCAAAAACGCTGCACGCTTTCGCTCACAAGCAGGCAAGCGCAAAGCAGTTGAAACTTCTGAGTAGGTGAAACCCAGCGATTGGTTTTCCTGTTCTTCTGGCGTATATCGATACTTCGTGTCAAATGATTGTCATATTCAAATTCACTGGAGAAAAATACACTAAAATTCACCTCTAGCTCGGCTTTTTTTTTTTTTCTTCAAGAACCTTTACAGGACGTTTAAAAGACCTATCTCTGTTTGGAGATTTATTGTTTGTCCTTTTGTCCCCCTTGGTTCCCTTCTCCAGGGTACATTATCGTTTATTCTGTCCAGTTTGCCTGCACTTTTGCATCAATTGTAATAATATCATAACCTCTACAGCTTCCTCTTAAAAAAAGAGAGGGGGGAGGGTGCGACCGCCTCCCTAAGCCCCCAAGCGTAACATTTTTTAAATGAAAAATATCGACATACACCACGTTTTCTTAGGAAGAAATGTTTGGTTTTTGGTAGAATGGCAATAAATAGCCTATAATATTGATATGGGCGAGGCTCCACCCGTGATGTCACAACCGTCCACTACGTCATTTCTCTGCCCCCCCCCCCCCCCCCCCCAGCCTGTTTTCATTCCATCCTAGGAGAACAACTTCCTTTCTGAGTATAGAGAAAATACTTTACTATTTGTAGATAAGTTTAAAAGCCGGCAGGCTCACGATACTGCCCACTACAAAAAATTAAGAAAGAGGAAAGTCATATCTTTTTTTCCCTCTCAAGCGACATAGAGACAGGTCATTGCTTGAAGGACGACTTGAAGAACGAAAATACGTCCTTGATGAAACGTACCTTCGTCACTGTACCCGATTCTCAAAAGTGTAAAGTGTCAACTTGGTGTTCCCGTATTTTGTTGAACAAATAACAGAAGTAATAATTTACCATGAAAAAAAAAAGAGAAGTGTTGGAGAAACTGAAGTCATATTATTATTGACAAAAATAATCCCTGGAGAAGGGATACAAGGGGGACAAAGGACAAGCACAAACTTCCTAACACAGCTAGGACGAAAATAATCCCTCCTCCAGGGATTATTTTCGTCATTCTTGTCCAGCTCGCTTGCACCTTTGCCTTTAATTGCATTATCATAATATTTTTGTTACCCACTCCACTAGAAAAGAGAGTTTATAAATTATGATGATTATTATAATCTTGGTATCTTCCCGGTGTTAAAAGTAAACTATCTTCTAGATTCAAATTTCCTACTGCTCAACTATGCGGTGTTTGATGAGACGGCGTTCGATAAAACAGAGTTCGATGAGATGTTTTTCGGCTTGACGGCGTTCCATGAAATGTCCAAATCCAGCTACGTGCGGTCTGGGCAGTTGGTTTTGAACTATAGGGCTTATGTTCCTATCTTTGAGTTGATTCATGCACCTAGCCTTACCTCGAACCATTCGTCTTCATCACAGATACCATCCCAAAGGCAGCTAAAACCAAACTGTCGTGCCGAGTGTTCCTGAGCCACCCAGAACATGTTACAACATGTTCTGGGTAGCTCATGTTACTGAACTGATGTCACGGAACATGTTACAACACGAGAGCAAAATAAATTCACCACATGAGCCAGGCAAGCTCACTAGTGTTCCTGATTGGCGGTTTCCTATTCTTCACCCGCCATCTTTCGAGCGTTCGCTCTGCTTATGTAAAAAAGTGGGCTGGACTTTAAGGGGCAGAGCTTCCCGATGCTCTTGCAAGTAACGTTTCCTCGAACCGCCTTTGTTCTCCGGTTGTTTTATTTCTCTCGATTTAGGTGACCTTTGCCGATATACCAGGCAACCAGGCCCTCCCTCATATACAAAGTCTTGGACCACGCGCTTCAAAGAGGTGGTTTCGTAGTTTATAGTAAACAGCCGACAAAGGTAGCAAAAGTACCTAAGCTTAGTGGAGTGTCTTTGATACATTCGATACATCGTAAATGTATTTCACTACTAAGATGCAAATGCATATTTTTTAAATATGGACCTTGATGCAGATGAATACATACTCGATGGTGTCCCTAAGACACTACCGGGATACATTTGTATCGCAATACTGCTCAGCGCTGGTTCAGCAACAGAAAGTGAGCAAACTTAATCAGATACAATCGAATTCATACAATAAGGTGTGAGAAAACTCGTGGCACTGTAAACACCTATGGGTTACCACTAAAGACCATGTGGTCGTGCGTGCTCACCCACCGAAAACGTTGACGCTCATTGACTGATCTCATGATTTGGTCGATGGAATACCGGCGTTCAATTCAATACGGACGCAGCCTTTGTTTCCAACCAGCGTACTGCCATTCATCTAAAACGTTGGACGTATAGCCCTGGTGCAAGCAAGTTAAGTTCTCAAGGACGTGTGGACCTCGGCCAAGCCACGACGCTTGGATTCTTATCGGCCTTTTGCTCCACTAAGCTAGCCGAGTATAAATTAAAAATAAATAACATGTGATTCTGATTTCAGTTGATGTTTTTCTACGCCGTATCATTCTTGACGTATTGAATCAATGAGGTATGAAAAAAAAACTATTGAAGATAGCGGATACAGGCACTTTGAGGTTTGCGAGCAGAGCGACCTCGTAAAAGAACAATCTGGCCTTAACCGAATTCCACCCTACATAAAACTAGTAAGTGTGCTGTGTGTTTTCTAAGAGAGTCGGAAGTTTGACAACTCCAATGGGTGTCTGGTGTCTCAGCTGTATATGAGAAATTTAGCCAGTGTGGTACAACCGGGAGCCTGGGGTTTTTAACGTACATCACATAGTAATGATACACCACTGCATGCCGTTCCGATCCTCTTCCAGATCGAAACAAGCAGGGAAGTGTGTGTAGGGGGAGGGGGGGGGGGGCGGTTGGAGGCCAGGATTTTGTGGGTTCTGCAACACTAGCTTTCTTAACATGTGCGCCGAGCTGGGAAGCATTAACACGCTCGACCACCGATCCCCTTCCTAAACGAAGCGTTAAACCGAGAGCAGCTACAAAAAGTGAATAGCACGGTTTGAATTTTTTGTTTTGACAAGCTAAGAAACTTAAAAATTAAAAAAAGGAAGACAGGCCAGTGTTTTTAATTCAAATATTTTTTCTATGTTTTGATACCGTACAACAGAATACGTGGAAAAAATAGTTCCCCAGGGGGAGTGCTACAAGCGCCCACGACCCACACCAACTTTTTCTAATTTAATTTCTTAATTTAAAATGATAGCCGTCTTCAGGTCTAGCACGCAGAAAACGCGGTCTGGTCAAACGACGCGGCACAAAAAACAACAACAACAACAACAAAAACTTATTGATATAGGAAACCGTTGCTACAGAGCGGACGCGATCAATACAAAGGCAATTTAAAGGGACCGCACTAATAAACGCCGACAGGGGACTAATTCGTCCAACTACGCCCTCGAGATAAGCTAATTATTGGAATAAGAGATTGGGACTTCAGGAAGCATCGGTCGGTCTGTGTTAGCTGCCGGATACAGAACACAGAGCCCTTGCTTTGAGAACCAAAATAAAAAAAGAAAAAAGAACGAGTTCGTTAATATTAATCGGTGCTGTAGCTTTCTCGGTATTTCGTCTGCATAAAATGCAATCTCACTAAAGAGCACGATTCCATTTTTCCTTGTGAAGACGAAAGTCGTGGCGACTAATATATGCTGGTCAAGGACTTATTCATTATGCAAAACTGGCTTTCTTGGCGCCACACTCGTGTCTATTTAAAATGCTTGCTTAGCATGGTACAATATTGTGCCATTTAAAAACGACGACAGTCAGAAAACAGTATACGTATAAGGGAGCATCAGAAAAGACTGAAGCATCGCAATACGAATTGCCCTCCCAAAGGCTTTGAAGAAGCTAAGAATTCCAGTCCGCCGTCATTTTGAGGTGTACATAATGGTTTTAGCTTCCGAGTCTCGTGAAGCTGTTTACACACGATGGAGACATCCGAAGAGATGTCCGTGCGCAGTGTGCACCACGTGACAGAAACATCACGCTTTCGCTATGTGCCCTGGTGACGTCATTTCCGGGTTAGAAGGACGGAGGGCAGACTTGTACGTAAGTCGTTACGAGTAACGAAATTACTTGTAATCCCTTACATTTATCAGTAATTTTGTAACGGTATAATTACATATCTGCTAGAGTAATTGTAAACTTCCTTACATATTTACGTAACAGCTTCCTTGTAAATCGTTACATTCTAAAGGGATACTTCAACGAAATTTGAAATATACCCGTCGTGTTCAAAAATAGGTTGATATATGATCCACAATATCCGTAAATGACAATCGCACGTTTGTATTTTGAGCCTGGTGGCTGTATTTTTCGTTATAAACGGCCCACTCTGGCAAGCGCTCGGAGAACAGCCAGCGGAGAGCACGTGACATCCAACGCAATCGTGACGTAGTTCGTCTCGGGACGAGCAAAGCTACGGCGAGGCTGACGTCGAGAGGATGGCCTAGTCGTTCCAGCCACCGAAGCGGCTGCTTTTGTACGAATTTTGAGTGACGGGTTAATCTTCTATAATCTTGTAGGGGGACAATAGCGACTTCTGGGACACACAAAGGGATTCTCGGGAAGAGGGGAGTTCCTCCTTCCCCTCTTCTCTTGTCGTGGCCGGACGCGAGACACTTACCGTCACTACCTCTCAAGGTTCCTAGACGGGCACTACAAACGAGACGTTAGCGACATCCACCAGGTGCCCTTTGCTAATCGTTTAATTCGTTTTAAAATTCCTTTTCGTGACTCTTTTAACAAGATATTGGTGTGTTCGATGTGATACTGCTCCTTTGAATACATATAAAGCCAAAAAATAAGTGCAGAAATTTCGTTGTAGTATCCCTTTAATAAACAAACCCCCCAAAGCCCCCGAGTGAAAAAAAATGTGTTCGTTTGTTAAGGTCGACCCCAGTCACGTCTTCACGAGCTTTGACCAGCGCAAAAGTAAGCTCTGCGCTCTTCAATTCCACAAAGCACTTCTTTACAACGCGAAACCCCGAATCTTTTTTTTTCGGCAGATCCTAGCAACGATGTCAAAAGATCGAAATAAGTATTTAAAAAAAGGGGGGGGGGTAGCTGTATTAACTTTTTTAGTCTCTTTGTCTTTTTTTTTTCCGATCGATGACGGAGAAAGAAGGACACCAAGTGATTGTGTACCTCTTGAGAAGCTCGAGGCAGTATGTGCGCGGACAAGAAGTAACAATGTCCTTCTCGATTATAGTGACTGCAACAGGACCATTTTCCTAATGTCACAACAGGAGAGGACACTCCGTCTACCACAAAATCCACTAAAAGCGATGTTATACTAGTGAAGGTGTTACATAACCACAAGCATGTATGCCACTAGCATCCTGGTTCCTTGCTGCACAAAAAGTGTTTCGAAGACTTCTCAACGTCTCTTGGAGAAGAAGATGCACTTTTTTGCTTCTTTTCACCGCATTGGACCAAGTTTTATCGCTTACTTATTTTTTTTGTAGTCTTACCTCTAGTGCTGGCCCACTTTATTTGTGAGTACCAACCAGGTTATCTGAATCTCAGTCACATCTTTTGTGCGTCAGTTCTTTTGCGAGCCCTTCGGAAATTGTAATGGTCCTTTTTTCTTTCTCCTTCTTTACCTAAGCAGGACACATCTAATCTCAACCACAATTTAAAAAGAAATAGACGACTCACTTACTAGATTTTTCGGCTTGAGAAGGTAGTGAAACACGTGACTGGAACTTGGTTTTCTACCCTTCGCTGCCCGTGGCCTCAGTGGACGTCTATCTGGAGAGCACTGAAGCACACTGCTGCGGGCCCGTGCTATGTGCGTTTTTGAACGGCATCAATAAAGGTACGTGTACCCCAATGTGCGTTTGCATTGCCTTGTTTCAACCGACGTTTTAAATAATTATATTTAGGAGCGAACCTGGTGTTTTATGTTTCCTTGTAACTTCTATCTATATATCAGAAAATGAAAGCCATTTACAACTTTCTGTAACGCCGAATTAGAGCGCAGCTATTGAGGAGGAGGAGGTGAAGGGTACTGAGGGAGAGTATGCACCTTCGCCTCCTCCTCACCTTCGTCGAATCCGCCTGCTAGCTTCCGCCACGGGGCTCACATGACTGCCCGTGAAGTCACGTGACCCGCATGACGTCATTGGGGTCACGTGAGGTCATGTGACCTCACGGTTACGCCGACGGCGACGGCGCGCCGCTCAAGTCGAAAATCGGGCGCTTAACTAGCTGCGCTCCATAAACTTCATTCTCTTGTCCACCAACGACTCAGCCAAGGCTCGACCTGTTCAGGAGCAAAGGAAGAATATTGATCGAAACCTCATTTATTGTTTAATTGTCACGTGTAACTGCACTGTCTTACTAGATGTACATAAATAAATTCTTCTTATAGATTTCGCCAGTTTTATTACGACTTCTACAGCCTCGCGATTCGGGCAATATCAGCCACCGCTGCAACGACGAAGTTTTGCTCTTCAGGGTAAAGCGCACTTTCATCGCTTCGCTGGGAAAGAAAAAGTACAGTGCAGCAAGCATTCGTGAGGAACAATATGGTACTCCCATCCTGTGCCTCAGTTCAAAGGGTGTTCATCATAGCAGTCGCCGTCTTCACGAAAAAATTAGGCAAGATGTCTGACCAGACTTTCGACAGCTGTTGCTAAAAATACTCAAGGTCAATTATCGGGACTGGTTGCAGCAATAAACGTCTGAGTAACCCTCTTCCCTCCGTTTTAGAGCGCAGCTCTTATAAACGCCCGGTTCCGCGTTTCGCGGCGTCGCCCTCAGCGTAACCGCCGAGCTAAATTTAGCTGGAAATTGAATTGGTGTTGAGGTCACGTGACGTCAATTTTCCCGCTAAATCTAGCGGAGAAACTCGATTTGCTCATGGGTGACGTGACAAGAAGTCATGTGACGTCATTTTCCCCTCTAAATTCAGTTGGAAATCGAATTGGTGTTGATGTCACGGGGCGTACATTTTCCAGCTAAATTCAGCGGGGAAACAGTGGGAGGAGGGGAGGGTATGGATGAGGAGCATTGGAGCATAAACAAGACGAAGAAGGAAGGGTACGGAAGAGGAGGAGGAGGAGGAGAGAAACAGGAGGAATGGAGGAGGAGGATATACCCTCTCCTCGCCCTCAAGAGCTGAGCTCTAATTTTGCATTACAGAGATTTCTAAACGTCTTTCAATTGTTTAATTGAGGACAGTAATGTTGGAAGTAACGCCACGAAAATAACGGATTACTTTTTGGTGTGACTTTCACGTAATTGTAATTAATTACAATTTGGCATTGAGTAATTTTAAATGTAATACATTACCGTTATCTTTTTTTAGTAACGTGTACAAATCTGGTGGAGGGGATGCTCAGGCGGAAAAAGATCAGTTTCCTTTTCAATATATTTTACTCCAGGTTAGCAGTCGTATGGATACCGGCCCTTTAATCGAACGCCGTTTCATGGAACACTATTTTATTGAATCGCTTGGGGCCGTTTTATCGAATTTCGCTTTACCGAGCTTTGGAGAATAAGAGTCACCTTTAGTTCCTCTTCTCTCCTAAAGTTTGGTTACTGAAGCATAGAAAGTAACTTCATGACAAAATTCGACTGTGTATCTAGCTTACTAAAGAGCTAAACTCACGTGAAACTGTTAATTACTTTGACAGCAATTTAAACAATAAAATGACTATATCCTAATTATAAATATTTTTTGACCTTGGTGGTTAACCTTGGTGGGGCGCACATGAGGCACACATTTTTACATCTTATTTGCTTTTCTAGTTCCCTGAAATGCGACTTCGAACTTCGCTTCGTTCGACACTTCCGCTGGAAAGGTCATATACGCGGCTTTCAAGACCAACATGGCACCCGTCCGCTGGTGTGGAAATACACTGGGTAGCCGACTCCTGGCCGAGGCCTCGCGGTGGTGCCTTGCGCACCCGCATCTACAGGCAACGGTACGATGTGAACGTGACCGAAACCCTGGGCAGCTGCATAAGGTGAGGTGGAAGAAACTATCCAACACTTGCTCCTTGAGTGTCCGGCAATCGTACCTACGACAGACGTCGGCACCCGCATTGAGCAGGCCCTCGGGTTTACGGAAGAGAACAAACATGGGATGTGCTCAAAGAGGAGGCTCGAGGCATGGTGGACAGTACACTCGTGATACTTCAGAGTGACTACGAACCATTTATCTGACTTTCTAGTTCCTTGTATTTTCCTTATCTTTCTTTTCTTCTTTTCTTTATTGCCATGTCTATTATATAGACGCTCGTTAAAAAGAGCAATTGCCGACCAGAAATAATACATACATACATACATACATACACTACTACTACACATCATCATACTACATCTACATCTACATCTACATCTACATCTACTACTACACTACTACACATACACATCACCTGCCTGCACCACCTACCATACCTCAACCTACCATACCATACCACTACCATACTCCACCTACCTACCTACCAACCTACCTACCTACCTACTCTGCCTACCCACCTACCTACCCACCTACCGACCTACCCACCTACCCACCCTACCCATCTACCTACCTACCTCACTCTACCTCACCTGCCTGCCTGCCTGCCTGCCTGCCTGCCTGCCTGCCTGCCTGCCTGCCTAGCCTACCTACCTACCTACCTACCTTGCTTCAATTTGCTTGGTTTCGGTTTCAGCGGGCTCGCGGCTGTGTTGGTGTGTTATGTCGATTTCGCTTAGTTTTGTGATATAAATGTATTTCTTGTGGTACACAACCAACGATACAGTGGTAATGGGAAGCCCTGAGAACTACCGCGTGGTTATGAGCCTAAATTGTGGACGCTTTTACGAACATTTTCATGTGATCATCTTCGTCGTTCGGCAAGGGTCGGCAGCGAAACGACTGAAATAATGGCAAAAGATTACCGATATCTATGGCCGTACTGGACTTAACAACAGGCACTAGTTTAAAAAAAAAGGTAATGAAGAGGTTAATGCAGGGAGGCACAGTTAAAAAGGATGTCGACAACGTGACTAGCAGTGTGCTGAATCGCAGAGAACAGATGAACTCGCAACTTTAGTGCTCACTGTTTGATATTTTGAGGACACCGAGGTTTTGTAAAAATTTCGACTGGAAAATCCCCTGTAATGACGCATACAATGCAAAAAGGAGTGATATTGTCTCTATCGGTTTCTGTAAAGACATTAAGCACTCGAGCGATGCTTCGCTGGTCCATCCTAGGCCGAGTAGTAATCTTTTTCAACTATTGACCATGCTAAATCATTTATTAGCAGTATAGCTCTGTGTTAACATTAGGAAGCTTTGTTGCAGGGACATTTCCTTACAATGTATTTAGAATATAAGTTAAAGGGAAAAGTCAGCAAAAAAAATCGGGTTGTGTGTATGTTTATACAGCCTAGAACTTGGTTCGCCTCAATGGGCGACAAGTCTCCCAGCTGTAGATGAGAAATTGAGCCAGTGCTGTACAACCGCTAGCCTGGGGTCTTTCACGTGCACCACCCAGTAGTGATCCACGACTTCACGCCGGTGCGATGCTCATCTATATCGAAACGGGCCCTAGGGGTGGCGATTGAATCCAGGATCTCTGGGTTCTGCAGCGCGACCTTTCGCTCCACGTACTTCGAGCTGGTGTGCGCTAGTCCACTCGGCCACCGACCCCCAACAAACTCAGCAAGTGAAGTCTGACGTCTGTGTTCCGCAGAATTTGCGAAAAAAATTAAATGGAGCAAGAGAATACACCTCGAGCAAGCTTGGCTGAAGTCGAATGCCGGGCACCACTTCATGGATTTGTGTACACAGATCTTTGTTTGGTTGAACAGATGCGGTGTCGGTGGAGTGGACTTTCGACTCTCGACGTCGCTTTCATTGGCGTCGACTAAAATCAGGCATCGACGACGCTGCACTCCAGTGATTTCCATGCAGACGGCGTCTTTAAGGTGTCACATATGGCGTGCCTCAGGCGCTTATGTCAAACATTCACAATCACAAGCTCTCTTTGACACGTTTGGCGCTCGGGGAGTCCAACCCCTTGTGTATAAATAAATAAATTGGATTGGATATCTTCAGAAAGTGTAATGATTGCAGACATGGGAGCTAGCACAATGTATTGGTTTCTTTAAATTCATAAATAAACGGATAAAGCAAATGTTTACACCGGAAAAATGATTCCCCCATATAATCAAAAGCAACTGTTTTGGATTGGTTATGAAGTTAGAGCACGATGCTTTTAAGAAACACAGATAGTTTGACTATATTTGCCTTCTTCTTTAAGATCATAAATGCGTGATCATAGATATACCTTGCGCTTCTTATTGAGCCACCATCACATAAGGATATTTGCGGTCTTATAAATAATTCGTCTCTCAACCCTCGCGTGTCTTAGAGTCATCTGCATACTCAATGCGCGCCAGTGCTAACGCTGATTTCCTTCTTTACACATATTCGGTGCGCCGACGGTGCATAGTCAAAACCTGTTATTAAATCAAGTGCAGAAGTTGTGCACATATAATGATGGCATGCAGTTAGGCAGTTTAAATAAGTATCTGACGACAATTCACAAAGCGTGGCAAAATATCGCGCTGAAACACGACGAAAAAAAAACACACGAATACAACGACTCCGCCAAGGGGCTGAAGGCAGAGAGGAGCGACAAGTTGAAGCCATCTTATGGCGGCTGCGTCAGGTGCTTCCAAGATGGCAGCGCCCTTGCGACGGAGGGTGAATAGGTCTATAGAACGCACTCAGAACAGAAGGTTTTTATCTACGATTTTTTGTTTTGTTTCTAGACCAGGGTTTTACTAATCCAGCATGTGACCGTTTAATTTATCCTTCGCTCTCTTTTTCTCTCTACTTCTTTCTCTACCTCTTTCTTTCTTTTTTATGTTTATTTCTATTACTGAAGGAAGTGGCGAATTCTATTAGCAATAGGTTATTTTCCCTCAATGCGCCCGCGAAGAAGGTCACGTGCTCTCTCTAGAGTTATAAAATGGAAAATCTTCACTTCGGTAGTTCCTCAAAAAAGTAACCTGAAAAGTAATGAATTACTTTCTGGTAATTTTTCAATTACGTTCGTGACACAGTACTTGATTGCTGTAATTAGTGGCATTTTTCAATAAATAAATTGTAATTATAATCGTTTACTTTTTTCAGTAACGCGTACAAGATTGGTTACAAGCGGTATCTTGGTTGCACCCAGCCCCTCTCTCTCGAATAATGCCTCTGGCTCTGCGGGTAACCTTAAATAAATAAATATATAAATAAAGCGTCGAAGTATATTGTTTTAACTTCTCCTGTAATGAATACTTGGGACAGTAGACACAGACCAAGGGAGAGACTAGTCGACCAGAACGCTAACAAGTGACTGGTTTTATATCTAAAAAACAAAACAAAAAAACAGTCAGTTGTTATTGAGTGTTGGCGTCGTCTAGTTTTTCTCTACCCCCGTGTCTAGTCGCGCTGTTTCTAGATAGTATTGACAGATAAAAACAATTTAATACAAGCATGATTCATCATAATTTGTGAACAGACAGACGGCACGCCAAGATCAGAGAAGTATATATTTTTTTTTTGACGACGATGTTTTGTGAGATGTGCTCTATCCCTAAAGTCGTTCCACGGATCGCAACGTTTCTAGAATGAGACGTCGACCGGACGTTAGAGGTCTATTCCCCCCTTTCCTTCGTCCCCCTCCTCCCCAAAGGGTAGGAAAATCACGTAGTGCTCTTCCCCTGACTTCCGTCAACAAGAGGGCACACCGCCGCACGCACTCCGCATTTCAAATCGGACTGATCTTTCCCCGTGTCGTTACGCAGTCTGCTTCTCTATACCGCCTCTGCTGTTGTTGTTCTGCTACTTTGTTCTTCTTCTTGTTGGCTTGGTTTGTTAGGAGAACCGGAAGCAACATCAGTGAGATTCGCGTGCTTCGCCGCCGTCGGTCTCTCTTTTTTGCGCGAAGTTGCGAAGAGCCATTTCTGCTGAAGAGGCTGGAAGCAGCAGCGGGAGGAAGCTGAATCCGCCTTTGACAATTCCCACGGCTTACGGCCCTCGGCCCGTGCTCTCGAATACGAATGCCCGGAATGCTTCCTCTCTGAATGTGTCTCGGCAAGGGTGTAAATTGTTTACTTCTGCGACTCTTCGCCGGACTCGGGCCTGCAAAGGGAACGAAAATGCGGGCAGACTGTTTTTAGGCAGAGCAGACGGAAATGACGGAAGTAACGTCGCTACTGACGTTCCTGGTTTCTCTGTGAAGGAGGAATCAAAGTATTTTGTCCAGTAGGCTTCTCTAACAAGTCATTAAATGGTTGTAATGTTTTTTTTTTTGAGGGGGGGGGGGGCGCAGAGTAGCTACTGAGAGCGCTGTGAGTGTGTATAATTGACGAATTTTTATGCGTGGATCACGCAGAATTGCAGTGTTGTACGGAACGGCGTTTCAAGGAACGGCGGTACTGGAATGCGTTCCTTTTAGGAGGAACGAAGGAACGCCGCCGTTCCCTTTTGCATCGGTGAAACTGGAACGGGAACTCGGTACATTTTTACTGGAACGGGAACAAGCAACGGCGGTCCTTTTTTCTCCTCCAGTGGGGTAATTTATATTTTATTTCTAAAAGGGAAATTGTAAAAGTATAAAAACAATAACTTTACAAAGAGCAGGATCTCGTACACTTTTTGGTTACTTATATTAGGTTGTTTTTTTGTGTGTGTGGGTCTCGTCGGGTGCAGGAGAGCTAGTGGACATCGATTCTTTTTTCAGTGTCCGAGACTGCGGTACAAAGAGCAAAACTTTTAGTCGAAGGAAAAGACCCAGAAAGAGGGATGTTTAAAACTAAGCTACTTTCTTTGCCTTCACGAGTCCTCATACGCAGAGAAATCTAAAGCCGACTGCAGCCATCACTGAACTTCCACAAAGATACCTATCGTTGCAACAAAAGAACAGGTTACCAGACCATCGAGCACACCCTGTATCCCGAAGACTGGGCACCTAAAAGATACACAGAAATTAACCTTTATTCCTTCCCCTTGTATCCCAGATTCAATCTGAACAACTAATCCAAACTTTATTAAGAAGGACAAGTAGTTTTCAAGAATGACCTTCCAAAAGTCCTACCCTCTTCTTCACTTGATCATCTTGCGGACTGCAAGATCTAGAAGCAACTGTTGTTAAGTTCAAACGAGAAATTTTGTTAGATTGAAATGCATAAAATTGTTGCAAAACGCTCATGCAATGTGGGGTAACAGTACATTTGGTTCCTCTGAATCGCCCACCACAAACATAAATATGGTTAAAATCTGATATTTTTAAAGATGAATATATCAACAAATGAAACCTTCCCTTTAAAAAAAATGAAACGAGTTTCAACTGAAAGTCATTCAATTGAATAGAAACTCAACTGAAACTCATTGATCATTTTTGTAAGGGTCCACTTGTTTTCTTCTTCTGATGCCCTTCCATCACGGCATTCAAAGTCGCATGTTCCCATTTGGTACGAGTTCCTTTTTCACATATGGAACTTTTAACGGGAACACATTCCAAAAATCATAAGGAACGAGAAACCATCTTTTCTTCCTTTTTTGGATGAACGTGTACAACACTGCCGAAATGTTTATAGTTTTAGGCAGTTGCAACTTAAATACTAATATAGTCGCCGATCCGAGATATACTCCGCTTTACTGTTACTGCGAACAAGCCATCACCGAGTTTTTCACAGTATTGAAGGACAGACACAAAAACTAGTACAGTGATGGAAAGCTTTCAGTTGGGCTACTAACCTAAGTGGTAAATCTCGATGTCCGCTAAGAACCCCTCCGAAGTAAAAGTACGAAAAAATCGCCGAAGTCGGGTTCGCGCTTACAGTGCTGCGCAGCATATACGTGGATACGACCTTGGCGTATTCAACCCGGATTTGACAATTGTGATTGGGTTCAAGAAGAAGTAAGGAAGCGACCGCGCGTGGATTCCCTCCTTTCTGCTTGAAGCGCTACAGTCGCATTCACGTAAACGCAGCCACAGGCATCTAAGAGACGCAGGGTGGGGCCTCGTATTTTGCTCAAGCTTCTATAGCTTCGTGACTGCATCTTCGGCGTTATTATATCGATTAATACCTCTATTCGATTGGCTGCCGAGTGATAACAAGACGCCTAAAATTCACCGCGTCTTGCATTTCTTCATTTGTCGGTGACCAGAAGTACATGAACAACCTTGGAAAGCTGGGCTTGTTGGTTAAGGGTGCGCTCATAGATGAAACAATTGTAAAAAACTTTCCGAGAGCAAGAGAGACCGTACTTTTGGCTTTGAACACTTCGGTTCTTGTTATGTGCACCTCTCTCGTAGTAAAATATCCGTGGGAAGTTTTAAACGTACCATTTTTACATTTCTAGAAGGGTGGCCAATCGGGTCACTGCATTATCCAAGAAGGTGGATCGGGTCAAAAAATCTACATCTCAACGATGGAAACTTTAAACTCTTTTGCTATGCGCAGAACAATTCGTCTGCTTTTTCCCCTAGGGGTCGAGGTGACGTCAGAATGACGCCGAGCTCTGATTGGCTTTCATTGGAAGAATAGTGGGTACGCCTCAATGTTAGATGCCTTGAGTTCTACCCACTATTTTTTTCCAACCAGCCAATAAGAGCTTCGCGTTCTGACGTCATCGTGACCCTATGCAAGAAGCTTGCAGACGAACTTGCGCTCCATATAGTTTCACGTCAAAGACACGGACAAGAGGAAGGCAGAAGTAGATAGTTAGTTTCTTCCTCCTCCGCCCTTTTCTGTGTTTGTATCTTGCTGACGTAGAACTACATGAATAAAGAAGAAACAAACTCAACCAGCAATTGTTACGGAAAATGACCTTCCATATATTGATGTTATTTTTTCGTTATGCCAGAGTTAAGTGGACAGTTTGACTACGCTTTCATTCCGTTTGTGAGATATGCCTGCATTAGGTCCTCCCGAATAAGAACGGACAAAAAAAGCACTTCGATTAATTTAGCGCACGCCGGAATTATTACTACGCCGGTGAACAAAGCGCGCAAACTCCGACCAAGCGGAAGGTAAATCGTTGGCCGCGCGCATTGTCATCAAACTCCCCAAAAGTGCTGGTCAACCGAAACGAGGCCTTGGCGGCTTCAAAGCCGGGGTCTCATCTCGACGGCAATGTACACAGCGACGCCCAATTTCAATATCCCAAAATGAGCTTCGCTTCCCCGCTGGCAGCTTAAAGGTAATCCAATTTCCATCCATAACGTAAACAGACGACGCTCTTCGCACACTCTTTCTATCTCTCTTTCACCCTCTTTCTATCGTATCCCTATCCTCCGTCCATATTTGCCCCATTCACTCTTCTTTTCTGACCTTCCCTTTTTCTCTCTCTCGTTACATATTCCCGCCGTCTAACTTTTCCACTTCCCTCTTTAGAAATGTTTCTTCTCTGCCCCACAACATCTCTCTTTTTCACATATTTTTCCCGCTATCTTTTTCTTTCTCCCTATTTCCATCCTACTTTCCTCTAGTCTCCTCTATCTCTTTTACCCTCTATATCGTCTCGTCACACATCCCCGCCGTCTCTCTCCCTATTTCCATCTCTGGGGATATCTCTACCCTCCCACCATCATCTTTTTGTCTCTCGTTCCCACCTTTTTCCGCCATCTCTCTATCTTTTTTTTTTGCCCGCTCGTTTCATTTATTTATATTTGTTTCCTCTCTCTTTCTCTCTCTTTCTCTCTCTTTACCCCCTAATTTCACCCTCTTCACAAATTTCCATCCCCTTCTATCTCTAGTTGCTTCTTTGGGAATATCTCTTCCCTAGCCCTGGACATCTTCTTTGTATCTCTTCCCCACTTTTTCTGTCCGCCTTTCTCTCTACTTCGTGTTGTCCGCTGAAGCACCGACATTGCATGTACTCTCCAGCGGGCAGCTTTATTAAAACAGGGTTCAGAACCGTCTTTCGTTTTTTTTATATAGCTTTTGTGTCGAACAAGATTATGCTAAGTTTTTTTTTTTTTATGCTGTGCCGTGATGGCGCAGCGGTGGTTTGCTTAAAGGATGTAATATGCCTCGCATGCAACGGAAGGGGGGACACCGGTTCGATAAACAACTGTGTCGTTTTTTCATGTTTTTTTTTGTTTGATTTGCGCAAACATGATGTTTACCTTTATCCGAGCGAGGATTGAGATGCGTGCGAGATCAAATTTGGTTGGACGATGACGGTAGAATGCACCAAGAAGTTTGTAATTGCTCGTTTTAATGCGGATGTTTATTTTCGCCCGAAGGCGCTTTTGAAGAGATTAAATCGCGCCCACGAGCAGAAAGTGTTGGCACATTTTAATTTTCTTTATAGGGTCGCATGAGGAAACAAGTAATAATCGTAAGAAAAAACATCTAGTTTGCCGATTTTTGTATGAAGAAAAATTAGAATTTTTAACGATTAAGGAAATAGCGTTTGAGGAAACTCCAAAGCGAAATGAACAAAAGTGCAGTTCGCAACGTTTTGTGAGTGGAGGGTCGTAACCTGTAAGGCCAAATTTAAGTTGAATAACTGATCTCTCAAATAAAGAGCCGTCTTTACTGAGTGTAACTCGAATTATTGTACTCAGCTTTCCATCAGGCGAATACTTTTACCCACAAATACTTATTTCTCTTTTCCCTCCCCGCAGATGACGCCGTTTTGTAGAGAACCCGGAAGGGATCAAAGAGACAAATGGAATGCGCAGCCTCAATGTTCCCTTAAGGCATTTGACGTCACCAATTGAAGGCGAGTCCCCGCTGAACGATGACGCCGCAATCGCGTTCAATTCATGCCCCGCTTTCGCCTTCTTTAGCTTACGTTCATAATTCAGTCGTGCGGCCTTGCTTTATCTGAAGGGTTGTCCAAACAGGGCGCAACAAGTGCAGTGCGTCACAAAACAAAACAAAAAAAAACCGTAAAAATCCCTTACAAAAAAATGGGAGCCATTTTACTTTGTGAAGGTGGATGTCCAGCGAAGCTGTTTAGCACATGACACGGCTGTGACACAGAATTTTGAACAAAGGTACGAACACGTTTATTGTCTTGATCGGTGGCCATCGTGACGAAGGGTACGCACACACACGTGCAGTCCACCGCCGCCGCTGACATTCTCGTTGCCGTTCCCTCCGTTACTCTCCGTAGGCACGTTGCTCTTCGGGAGTCCGGACTATACGCGGCCTTCCCATTACGACCAGAGAGAAGTGAAATTGAAGATGAAGAACGGCTCCTTGTCTTCTTTTTTTATATATACATTCACATGGACGACTTTTGCCGCCGCGAGGAGCAGGAGGAAACTAGACACGCGCGACGGGACCACCACCCGGCGGAAAGTAGACACGCGCGGCATAACCGCCACCCCAGAAGAGCGGAAGGAAAGGAAACTAGGCACGCAAGCGATTGTCACGCACACCGAAATTACGAAATTCCTCAAGCTTCAAGGAGAATGCAGGGAATGGCGTTCCACGCGTCGCACGCGCACGCCTTCCCCGTTTAAAAGATTCCAAGTAAATAACAACTGTAGAGCGTTGACGAACGCACGTGCAAGATGCCAGTTGTTTTAGGCTTTTGCTCGAACCCTTACTGCTGCCTATGCTGCTGTAGACGCCGGCACGTGCGACGTGTGGGCGCAGTCACGGCGCGTGGGTACGGTGCGGCGCGTGGGTGCGGTGCGAGCGTACAGTTTTTTGTCACGGACTCGCAAAAATCCGCGCAACCCTAGCCATACACAACTTCGCTGTAAAAAAGCGTGAAAGTTTCGGAGCGTGCGTACGATATCCGTTTGAACATGCACCTCGCAAACAGCACGGATTTCCTCCCCTTCTCCTCACTGTCGTCTCTTCTTTCTTGTTCACAGGAGATGTGGGACCGACAACGACAACAGCGCAGACCTTGACAGCCAGCAAAACGTGTGGGTGGCTGGCCGGACCCAGGTGATGCATACGCTTGAAGCCTCCGTCCAAGAACTCGAGCGGCCACCGGCAAAATAAATAAAAATCAAAACAACGAATGTGCGCCACAGTATATATGCCGTGATTGCGGAAAACGAGTTTTGCCACGCTCAAAAATGGCGTCGTCTGCCGGGAGAGAAAACAGTGAGGAAAGGGTCTCTTTCTAGAAAAGGGAGAAACCGGCGGGTGGAAAGAAGGTTTCCACCACTTTTTCTGCATGCAGAATCTTTAATCTCTAGCCCTCACAGAGTTTATCTTTTCCACAAATATCCGTTCGAGAGCAAATAGACTTCGTAACCCCGCTCACTCTTTCTCTATCGTTCTTCTGGCCAATCAGAGAGGGAAGATGGCTTCTTTAAATGTATTAATTTCAGGACTAGCCGCGGTCTAAACAAACGCACAACGCAGTTTTGCAGCGACTGCTGCTTCCGATGGTACGCGTAGCAGGACGCCCACAAAGCTGCCCTATGTAGTTTTCCTCCCCGCCCGTTTGCTTTCAGTTGAAGAAACAATCATTTGGAAGTCGGTGTTCAGAAAACGTTTAGCTTGAAAAAAAGAAATCAACTTAAAACGATTTTTGAAGTATCAGATGTTTACAAATTGCATATGCCTTTACTTATCAGATCCCACGCACATGTCTCAAGGACAAGACTAAACTTCTTTGCTACTTTTTTTCCACTTTCGCAACAGACATTTTGCAACAAGTAATTCCGACAAACGCAAGAGGTCCTCCCCATTTAGACAAAGCAGCCCCCTAAAATACACGGTTCGAGTTGCGAAAACGAGAAAGTTTATCCGAATCTTTATACCAAAAATAAATAGACATATATGTATAAAGAAATATACACGTATAAGATAAAACGCCCCCGATACGAAGCAGATCGCGGCTTACAGTGAGATTGCTGCAAGTCAAAAACGGCATCGCCTGCGAATTACCCATGGCTGTTTTAACGTATGGTCGATCTCACATCGTCGTACTTTAGAGATTTTCTTTTTATATTTTATTCGCTCGGGGTGCCTGAGTCTTCGTTGATTCTTGTTGATTGCAGCGCCGACATCCCCCCGTTTGAGGGATTAGGAACGAGATTAGGGATAAAAAAATACGCTCCTTTTTCTTCGTTTCCGTTCCAATCCTCGACTCTTTAGCAAGAACGCCCTTGTTTCTCCTACTTCCCGCGCGTGCGTCAGTATGCTAATTCGGTCTAGCACGCGCGCACGCACGTGCGATGAGGGGAAAAGCAACCTTGTTCCGGGCATCTGCTGCCTCAGGCGTCCCTCCCTTTCCCCGACTCCCCAAAACGGAGCGAGATAGGGAAAAGCGCATCCCGCGCCTTTCCCTATATACGCGACCGCCTTCCAAAACCCATTCGTTTTTCTGCGACCACCTTTCTGTATGTGCTGCCGCCGCTACTACAACTACTATGCAGCTATGTGAATATTTGTACGTGTAGTCCACTCCCAACTCCCTTAGTTCAGGATTCCTTTCTTGTTTTTTTAGAGAGTTTTTTGCGCAAACGCTGTCTACCTTCAGCCGCCGCTTCCCTTTTTCCCGCACTTTCACGGAAGAGCAAAATCGATGTTTGATGACACTATCGAGGTGGATTCTTGCCTGTTTTTTTTTTCTTCTTCTCTTTAGTCTGCGTCCTTGCTTATCTGTTTCTTTGGTTTTTGTTTGGGTGGCTTCGGATCTTCCTTTGGCTTCGGATAGGGAAAATGGGAGGGGGAGTCGCCCTTATAGATAGAGACGTTCTCAAACGGTTCCGGTGGGTTTTGGTTTTAGTTTTTTTGGTTGTATATGGTTTTTATTGGGCTCGTAGAGGGAAAGGAGGGTTTTGATGAATGGTTTACGCCAACCCGAGTGGTTATCGGAGTCGGCGAACGACTTGGGGGGGCTGGGACGTGACGCGAGCGGACTTTGGCCGTTACATTTTTTATCGCTGTTTGTTTTCTTTTTGGTCGTTTGGTGTAGCTGTTTTAGTAGTCATATTGTTTCTTGTTTTAACTGCAAAGCTTAATGTTCTCGCACAGCTTGGAGGGATGCACGTATGCGTGGGTGCATGCGCTGTCTGTTCACGCTTTTGTTCACGATGTTGTAAACGCGTTACGCGGGCGCGACCTTTTTTTTTTATACTATTGCCATCGTTGCGGTGTTATGCTTTAAAGAGATTGGCCCATATGTCACAATGTGTGTTGCGGAATCGGGAAAGCGACATACGAAAATTGTTGTAGCTAACAGCTATCCGTAATAAAGGTACGTTGAAAGTTGCGTAGCGAGTAACTACGGTTAGTTTATGGCAACTAACTTGCAGGCTGCACTTATGCATTGGTTGCGAGTCAGAATCCCCGATATTGCGTTTGACAGCGGCGAGTTTTCGTTGGTTGCATCCAGCGCGGAGCGCAAGTTCGTCTGCTTCTTGCAAATGGGTTTCGATGATGTCAGAGCGCCGAGCTCTTATTGGCTGATTGAAACAAAATAGGGGGTAGACCTCAAGGCATCTAGCGTTGAGGTCTAGCCACTATCCTTCCAAGCAAAGCCAATCAGAGCTAAGCGTCCTGCTGACGTCATCGCAACTCCTGCGCGATAAGCAGTCAACCTGCTTTCCGCATAGAAAGCGATATCAGTTTCATCAAATCCACTTCTACACCTGGTCTTTCATAGACCGCGGAAGTGATCATCGTAATATTACAGGTATCGTATACTCTTATACAAGTCATCGATAATCTCCTTGTTATAAAATTTACACTTAGCCTAGTCAGCTTCAATACGCTCACAGCGCAGGTAAGCAAATTGCGTTTCCAAAAAGAGTACTCGGTTCATCCACAGTACCCACACCTATAACTTCCAAAGCCCACACTAATCGTCTCGAATCAAACCGGAATTCCGACAAACATCTATTCGAGCCGACCCATCGTCTCGAACGCACCCCACTTGATCTTGCCGTTCATCGCAGCCATTCCCCGAGGATGAAGTCACGTGTCAAGATCCCTCTTCCTGATTGGCTCGGGCTGTGCGTGCAACGTTTGCCCTCTTCCACTCTGTGCTTAACCAAACCGTATATCGACGACTCCGCGGCCGCACATGCAATCAAGCGGACGCGAGCCGGCGTGCTTTATCATCAGGCTTAACGACGTCTACGGGAGGGGGCCAAACTTGCCGACGCTGCAGAGGAACACCATGCACTGCGTGGCGGAAGCTCGCAGTGCTGACGCTGCCCAGAACCAAGCGGTGTAGTTAATACAGCGGTGATGCGTAAGAAAAAAAAATAAAGCCAGGGTGAGCGCGGGCTTTGTTGTTCTCACTCCAGGTCCAGGTAATTCTGAGCGGACGGTAATCTTTTTACCCGTCGAGCAGGATAACAGCAGAAAGCGGAATCGTATAGGCGCGAAGGATATTCCGCGCTGGTTAGGTCAGATGATGTCGGATGTGGTTTCGTGAACATTGTGCACGCCGAATGTGAGTACACGCTGGGGCATGTGCTTGCTACACCGAAGAACACGTGCATCGATGTGTACCGCCATCAGGACAACACGAGCTGCCAG